>VDFB02004800.1:4062519-4127966 GCA_007258455.2 Sequoia sempervirens | reverse complement strand
GAATAACAGAGAGAGAGAGGGAGAGGAGAGAGAATTAGGAGGGGAATAATGGGAGAGAGAGAGAGGGAAAGAGATAATATTTAAATATTTTATATGTTAGTAATATTAATTAGTTATATAATATTTTATATATTAGTATATATATATATACATTAACTAAAATATACAAATAATATTTAAATATTATACATAATAATATAATATATTATATATTAAATTATAAACTATATTGTATATTCTAGACTAGATATATTAAAATAAACTATAAAATATTTATTGCATTTTCTAAATCATATATTATAAAGTGTAAAACATTTCTTAAAATCATATATAAACCAAATCGGATATTTGATTCAAAATGGATATCCGATTCAAAACAGATATCCAATTTGAAATGGATATCCGATATTTCTGAAAAAGAATTTATTTCCTTGGGATTAGCCTCGGGCTTGCTTTGGTATTTGGCTTGGACATGCCAATCCTAAGAAGTCAACACAAAAAATGTGTTTGATGACTCACCTTGTTTTTCTAGACTTCGTCCATGTGGCTGACGACTTTATTTTTAGCAAAAATTGATGAAACAAAAAGGGTTTGTAGAGGAGACTCTCAGCTTTCCACCAATATAAATTATTCTTTACTTTTAATTTAATAAATAATTATTATTCATTTTCTATTAGAATTATGACTAAAGTCCTGATTTATAGGTTGATTGAAAAAAATCCATAACTTTCAAGGGTATTATATTTTTTGAATCCAAAATATGCGTCACATTCTATGTTTTGCATACTATAGGATTAAAAAAAAAAATGAATTTTATGAAGTTTTGACCAAGTTAAGGTGGTCAGACATACGAGTATTTATATTTTTTTAAAGTTGTAATAAAAAATTCATAATTAATTATTTACTTGGAATAAAATTACAAAAAAATATGTGTCACATCTAGATATGAGTCCTCTACTTATATCTAAAATCTTATAAAAAAATATTATCATTTTATTGTGGTTAGGGTGGTCAGACAGACACCTACTTCTTATTTTTTCCCTGAAATTTAAGTACTACTGCATTGAAATTTCAATTGTTCACCAAATAGACTTTAAAAAAAATAAAATAAACTTAGTAATTTAGAAACTACATTCAATTTTCCACAGATTCTATTCTTACATATTTTTGAAATAATATAGATAACTTATTCAAATTTTTATGTCAAGTGGTCTAACTATGATTTTTCTGAATTTTCATTGCCACTTAAGGGCCTGTTTTTTCCATGATAATCTTGCATATACCCATTTCTCCGCTTTATATCTAGATCTTCTATTTGTACATGGGTTCCTTACTTGGCCTTGTTTGTCAGGACCCATCTTTGCTTTCATGCATCTTTTCCTTAGTGTTTTTAGCTACTTTCTAAGTTCATCTTAAGGGGGGGTGTTAGAGTAATAAATTGTTTTATTTATTTAATTTAATCATATTGGTTAGTTAATTAAGTCACTTATCACTTTAGTTACTTAAGCTAAACTTAGGCACATTAATAATTAATTATTTATTAATTATTAAGTGTGCACACTAGGGTTTCCCTTTAGGCTTTTCTTTAGGGTTTCTTGATCTCCTTTTATAAGGATTGATCTCATTATAATTATAATGGGAGAATATCTGTAGCTTTCATATCTTCTTGAAAGTTTTCTCTCTACTGTAGCTTTTTCTTGTTGAAGTTAATTGCATACATTTGTTTGTAGATCTCTTGTGTGGAAGGTGTATTTGTTTGTGTTTGATCCTGTGGCTCGTGGTTTTGTGCTTGTTTCACAATTCTAACATTTTCAACAAAACAGATATTTTTGGATGCTTAGCTAAGTGGGTAATGTTATTAACTAAGTTTGACCTTAAATTTGTTTCACAAAAAGCAATTAAAGGGAAAGCCTTAACCAACCACTTAGCTAATGCTCCTTCCCCTTTTGCTTTATCTACTCATGACTCCTTTCCCAATGATAATGTCTTGACCACTGACATTCAACCATGGGAATTATATTTCGATGGATCTAAGTGTAGAACAGGTTCCAGTGTTGGAGTGCTATTAATTCCACCTGATGGAAAACCTATTCCCTTGTCTTATCAATTAAATTTCCTATGCACAAATAACACAGTAGAGTATGAGGCATTGATTGCAGGTTTGCGAGCTACTTTAACAATGAATGCTAAACATATCAAGATCTTTGGTGATTCACAATTGTTGATCAAACAAATCAATGGTACATATCAAACTAAACATGAAAAATTATAAAAATACAAGGATCTTATAATGAAACTACTAGAGAAGTTCAAATCATTCACCATTGATAACATCCCATGAAAGGACAATCGACATGCAGATGCAATGGCGAGCACAACTTCTCTTATATCCCCACATGATCCTTCCACAAATTTCACCTTTTTATCCATCACATCATGAAACCTTTGATTGATAATCCTATATGGGACATTTTGACAATAACTCAAGATGCCTCGTGTGAATGGTATGATACAATATACAACTATTTAAAAGATGGTACCATTCCCGAGTCTACCACAACAAATACTCAAAAATGTTTACACAAACTAGCAACTAAATTTACATGATTCTTGCAAATGCATTGTATAGAAGATCTTTCAATGGGCTCTTATTACGACATCTTAAGGATTTTGAAATCCCCATAGAACTTGAGGGTATGTGTGGGATCATGATGGGCCAAAAAGTGGTGATATGATGGGTATTTGTAGGGTATGTGGGTTACAACTTTTTTCTTACCCAAAATTGATGAAACAAAAAGGGTTTTTAAAGGAGATTCTCAGATTTCCACCAATATATAAATTATGCTTTACTTTGAATTTAATAAATAATTATTATTCATTTTCTATTTGAATTATGACTAAATTTTTGATTGATAAGCTAATTGAAAAACATATATAGCTTTCAAATAGTATCAAATTTTTTGAATCCGAAACATGTGTCACATTCTATGCTTTGCATACTATACGATTAAAAAAAAAAAAATGAATTTAATGAAGTTTTGACCAAGTTAAGGTGGTCAGACATACGATTTTTTATATTTTTTAAAAGTTGTAATAAAAAATTCATAATTAATTAATTTACTTAGAAAAAAATTACATAAAAATATGCATCACATTAGAACATGAGTCCTCTACTTATATCTAAAATCTTATTAAAAAACATTATCATTTTATTGTGGTTAGGGTGGTCAGACAAACACCTACTTCTTATTTTTCCCTGAAATTTAAGTACTACTACATTGAAATTTCAAATTTTCACCAAATAGATTTTTAAAAAAAAATGAACCTAGTAGTTTAGAAACTACATTAATTTTGCTATAGATTCTATTCTTACATATTTTTGAAATAATATAGATAACTTATTCAAATCTTTAGGTCAAGTTGTCCAACTCTGATCTTTTTGAATTTCATTGCCACTTAAGGGCCTATTTTTTCCATGATGATCCTGCATATACCCGTGAAGAAGCTCATGCTGGTGCTTGTGGCGGTCATTTCAAAGGCTAAACATTAGTGCAAAAACTTATCTGTATGGGTTACTATTGGAAACATATGGAGAAAGAATGCTTCTCTTACATTAGAAAATGTCAAAAATGTCAAGAACATAGCCATTTGCTCCATGCTCATGAAGTTGAATTTCATGCCCAAGTTCCCATTTGGCTATTTTTAGTATGGGATTGGATATTATTGGTAAAATTTCACCTCCCTCTTCCATTGGGAAAATGTTTATCATAACCCCAACATACTATTTCATGAAATGGATGGAAGTTATTCCTCTATGTTCTACAACTACTGGAGCAATTATTAATTTCATATTGGAACACATAATTGCTCACTTTGGAATCCCTTTTGCAATCATTTCAGATAATGGAAATTCGTTTAAGAATAATGAAGTTAAGAAATTCCTGGAAATATTCCATATTCAACATCATTTTTCCTTACCATATTATCCACAATCAATAGACAAGCTAAAAATACTAATCATATTCTAGAACAAATCCTCAAGAAAACTATCAATAAACATCATAAAGATTGGCATACACAATTATATTATGCGCTTTGGGATTACTAAACAAGTGTTAGATCATCCATGGGAACTACACCTTATAACCTTGTTTATGGAACTGATGCGATCATTCCCATGGATTTAGAAATACTAACATTGCGAGTTGCTCTCCAACAACTTATTGATGATAACACTTATAAAGATCAATGATTACATCAGCTTGAGATGCTCGACGAACAATGTATTAACACTCTTAAACATCTCCACACTCACATCAAAAAATTACAATGCTGAGAAAACACACAGGTCATCCCTAGATCGTTTTGTAAGGGAAATTTTGTTCTTATTGAAAATCAACAAAATACTAGTGTTGAAAATGAAGATAAAGATAAATTAAGCCCTAATTGGTTAGGACCTTACATAGTTGCTACCAATTATGGGTATGGTGCTTATCTCTTAATGTAGCTTGATGGAACACCCCTTAATGAACCTATTAATGCAACACATTTGCGTCAGTATTATCTCTGACCTCTCTAAATAATGTGATTGATAAAGTAGTGTTGTTTAAAGTTATTTGATATTACTCTAACTAACTTTCACATTGCCTCATTCTTGACAACTAATTTTTTGTTTTTCTTGAACACTAAGGTAATTATTTAAGTTCATTTTATAATTACTCTAGGATTCATACTATTCACCTTTGTGTTATGTTAAGTTAAATCCTTATATGAGTTATAGGTGTATTTGATTTAGCATATTATCTTCTAATTAACAATGTTTTATCTACAATAAAAATCCAATATGTTTTAAACTAGATCACATTAATCATGTTCAATCATATAGTCATTAATTAAATACTTTTACCGTAAGTCATTTAATTTATCACATTACATTTGCAATCCACATAAAGAAACACATCATATATAAAGTCATAGAGGTCTTTGAGAGTTGGACCCCACAGGAATTGGTACTCGTGAGCTAGTCCCTGGATGTCATGAGATGGTCATGTGTGACCATGACCATGAACTGCCTAATCTGAGTGTGAACTCCAAACCCTGCACTCAACCAACAACCACAAGTTGCTCCTCTGACATCCAATCCCTCTCTACTCGTGTCTATACTAGCTCTGCATGTAGTCTCTTAACCTATGCTGAGGTCTATGATGTCAGTACTTCACTCTTAGCTCAACAGAGTCATCTCCTCACACTCTTGTACACTTCCCATAACCTCACGAAAGGCTTGAGTGACTTTGGATCCTCCTCCACGATTGGTGGGGGCACGTAGTTAGGATCCATCTCCTCCTCATCATTGGATGCAGGCACTATCTCTGCAGTAGCTTAATGATAGAACTCTCGCTAATCTCTCATCACTCCTACAAGATAGATAATGTACACAATCAGTAATCATCATCATGATATATATATACATAAACAAAGCATAAAATAATAAAGTACATGTGTAAAATAAAATGTCATCACCTATGTCTCCAGTCTTATGAGGAATGTCAACCTCATCCTCTTTGGGGGGCATTGAGGATGTGCTACCCTCTCTCTGACTCTGAGTACTGATGTATGTTGTAGCTATTGTGTGTGATCAGGTCATGTAAGTGTGTGAGGACTCTCCATGCTCATATTGATCCTTAATAGCTACCTCATCACCCGTGCTCAGGGGTGGCTCCTCCTCATAATAATCATCCTCCCCATAATCCTCCTCCTCATCATCCTCTCCTCCATCCTAGTCTGTATAATCAGGATCAACCTCGGACTGGTACTCCTCATCAATAACATTAGTAAAAAAATATGTTGGCCTACACCGTACTTCCTCTACTCTCTCCTCTAGCTTATCCCCCTCATCTGGTGCTGGTCTCGCATCACCTATAGGGAAGTCCATAGGGAACATAGGAGTTGGTCATGTATATGACCACCACTCCTCATACTCATTTGTGCAACTGACATCATCAGCGTCAGATGCTTGTGGTTGTTCGTGATCTCAATCATTAGAATCACTCTCATGAAAATGATCTATAGTTAGCCAAACAGTATAACCTGACCTCCAGGAACTCTGCACTGATCATCTAATGAAGGGGCACGCCCTCGGTGGTGTATGTACCTATCCAAACTATCGCATGACTTTCCCATAATAGAAAGGTCATACAACATAGTCATGCCTCCTAGCTAGATACCTATCCATCTACATCCTTCATAGCTACGTTGTGGGATCTTGCCACTGTAGAGTGAGTAGATAGGGTCTCCACAATATCTCATCCTCCTCCAACAAGTCAAATCTCACCCTCAAAAAGTGTAAATCCCCATACTGCCACAAGTGTCACAAAGGATAGTCGAATGCTCATGGATATCTTGTAGCTATAGCACAAGGGAATTCGACAGGTCTGGTGCATGTGATATGCTCAAGGAACCACACCTGCAGAAGTGTACAATGTACCATACTGTCGATCTCTCGAAACACAAACTGACCAAGATCATAAGACAAGTGTGCTAAACTGTAGTGGCCCCAAGAATAGACTATCCTCTGTTCATACATCCCTTGTATCAAATGTACTAGTCCTCCATCCAAGTGTGTTTCTTATCCATTTGTGTTGAGAACCAGAGCCACTGTGTGCATCATAATCCATCCAACAATCAAAGCTCATGAATATAGTGGCATGGGGAGCTTGATTTATGCTCTAACATGCTCATCATGTACTAGTCCACCTAAACAATACTGCAGGTCCCTCTTCTTCTCCCATAATGAATGATCCCCCTGGAAGTATACTCACTCTCCTCAGATAGGAACTCAGAGAATGTGGTGCATGTCCTCGAGAGTGATGGTCATTTCCCCAGTGGGAAGATGAAATGTACAAGTATCAACATTTCAACGTTGACACAGGGCCATAAGCATGGCATCATGATATCTCATAGGAGGTATAAGATATGCCCAATGGATACCCACTAACTATAAATGCTCTATCTCTGATGACGATAGCCCTGTGCATGAGCTCTCAGAAATGTGAGTTGTCTTCCCCCTAGCTGTTGTCGTGACCAGGCAGGGACCTATCAAAATCATCACAAAATGCTCTAAAATTCATCTAATTTCTTCTATTTTCACATATTTCATCAAGAAAGTGTGCTAAAGTAAAATCTAGTGTGCTTTTCTAATGGCCCTAGATACTTTAGAACCCTTTTAGGGCACTTCATGAAGAAACAAAACACTTTTTTTAAAAAGGGGACACTTTGTGAACTTTTTTTCCAAGACCCTAAATTAACCTATCCATGCATTAAAATCAATAAATTATTATAAAATTACAAGGAAACAGTTACATAATTGACTCACCTCATAATACAACTTGTCATGCGCCACCTGCTCACAAAGATCATCCAACTGTGAAGGTGTGTAATCCCATTTTCTTGGCATTTTCCTCTCTCACTCGTCACTCTCAAGCTACACGAAGGTAAAATGAATAGTAAGTGACACATTACTTCTTTCTACTTATTTTAATCTATTTTCACCTCTTCTTACTCTTACACATTAACATAGGGTTATTATATTTTTAAAGAACTCATAAAGTATCTTTTCTTCAAATCAACATAACGAGCACTAGGGTAACCCATTTTTGACACCGTTTAATGCATTGGAATCGTGCTTCCGCACTTGACATCATCCTTCATCTATCGTTATGTGGCAGGGTACTTGGAAATTCCCTATAGTATGATGTTCCTCATTGAACATGGCTAGATTTCTACCTTGATTCCACCTTTGTAAAGCAAGTGCAATCAAAGGGGGCATACATCTACCCTCGAATTGGATTCCTAGGAATTCGATAAAAGGATTTTTGGGAATTAAAAATGTGTGTTACAAGATGTAGTTCCTAATGTTGCAGTTTTACAAAAACCTACAATGGGGGCTTTGTTCTCCTATCTTTTGCATGAGTATCATTTTATGTAATAAGGTTCATCGTTTAGAGTCCTTTAGCTTACATATGCACATAGAGTCATATGGGCGCTAAAGTGGGGGCTAAATGCACCATAGAAAATTGGACCCTCTTGAGAAAAGATACAAGTTCACATGTAATTTGACCCACTTTTGAGTTTCTTTGCATCATTTATCCTTCAAAACAACATTTATAGGCCCCTAAGATGCATTATTTTTTATCTAGAGGCCCGTTTCACCTAAGAAATCATTTAAAACCTGACAAACAACACTTAATTCTTTAATATCCTGAAAACCCACCTTCAAAAGTCAGTAGTGGGACTCACTTACCACCTTGGGCGAATGAGTCCCCTCTGGTGGGTCCCATTCACCAAGGGTGGTGAATGAGTCCCTTTTAAGGGAAAATTCAATTTTGAGTGGGAATTTGATTAATTTAACTTAAATTTCTAGTGAATGTCAGCCTATTAGGTCTAAATAACAGGAAAAATAAGTGTTGTTTCTTATAAATACTCATTTTAAGTCATTTTACACATCTTTTTGTCATTTCACAAAAGCAATTTCTAAAGACAAGTCTTCTACAATAAGTTTCATTAGCAAAAGTTGAAGTTTTAGGACAACAAACTAGCATATCTGCAGGTCTTGAAGCTCACTTTTCAGGTCAAGATTCAACATTGTAAAGGGTTAATGATGGATTCCTATGGTGAATCATCAAGAAATCTAGGTTGAAGAGATGCAACTAGCCATGAAATCACACCTAAAGACTTGGTTTCAAAGTGATTCCATCTTCCATTTTCACTCTATCTTTAGATTAAGGTTTGCATTTTGTTTACTTTTCATTTGCATGTCATTTTATTTCCACTTTTGATGTGTTGTAAGGTTTCTAGGGTTGAGATCTTGCATCACACAAATCATATTTTCATTTCTTATTCTAGCACAATAGAATAGGGATTTTTTCATATTTCAAACTTTCCTAGTCTGTAACACATCTAAGTCTAGGGTTTTATGCAGATTTTTCTCCATTCAAGGTTAATTACCCAACTAGGGGTTTTACCAAGAAAAACCCCCCATTAGAAAAAAAAATTTAAGTTGTTTTGTAGGAATTTTCTGAGATCCTGAGTTGGGTTTCCATCAGAAATTGTTGTGCAGGTGTCAAGGTGTGAAACAAAGATTTGGAGTTGCAAAATTTTGAAAATGGACTGATTTTCCATGCATGGAAAATGAGTCCCTCCTGAGATGCAGTTTGGAGTCAGATGTAAATCTTGGTTCCCGGTTGACAGAAAAAAATTTCTATGCAGAAAAAAATAGATCTGGGATTGATTCGCCCAGGGTGGTGAATGAGTCCCAACCAACTCAAAATCAGACTTCATCAGTTCTCTAGGTTGTTCTTCAGTCTGCTTTAGTTTCCCAGGTGCGCACATTCTGAAAAATAGTCTTTTGTTTGGTTTATTTTGCATTCTTGTTCATTATTTTAAGCTTTTTGCAAACAACACTATGTTTTCCAACATAGAATAAATCTTAAGCTTTACAGACAAAATCAATCATTTAGATCACTTAATTGCATTTAGATCATTTCATTTAGGTACAACAACATCATACATTGCATAATTTGAATGAACCTAGCTATCATTTTCGCCTCCCTCTCTCCTTTTAGGTGAAAAACCTTAGAAGAGTTAGGGAGTCTTGTTGGTACCAAAAATCTACGGTTCAAATCTCACAAACGTCATCCACTAAGGTATGTTGTGAGCAACCTAAAATAAAATATTTCAATTTAATTCAACCCCAACAAGTTTCCTTTACCCACCTTCACATCAACCTCAACCTCCACCTAAGCCTTAGTTTACCCTTTACCCACCTCAACATGATGATGTTTCTCACACACATTACACTAGAAATAACCCACAACTAACCCCAACCTCCTTACCTTTTCCCAATTCCATAGTACCTAGTGCTCCTCGATTAAGAGAGTATGATTTTGTTGAGCAACTTAAGAGCACTCCCGCCAAAATATCCCTTTGGGACCTTCTTCAAAATTCACCAAACTATCATTCTATGCTCCAAATAGCATTACAACAAATAGTGGTTCCTCCTGTACAAACACAACTGATGTGGTACCTCTTATACAAGGCATGAATATAGTTAATGTGGACATTACCTTTCATCAACATGAGCTCCCTCCATTAGAATTAAGGAAACAAAATGAATCCTTTATGATAATTTCTCATTACACTATAATAGGCATAAAAGGAACCCTTATTGACAATAGCTCTATGGGCTTAATGTGTGCAGTGTAAAGCTCCTAGATCACTTACGTGTGGATAAATCACAAATCAAACATGATTCCTTATCTATTAGAGGATTCAACAATATTACAAAGCAACTGCTCAGTGTAATCACTTTACCTATCACAATCGGAGTGGTTACCTTGATAACTCCTATTCATGGCATTCCCTATGATCTTGCATACAATCTTCTTTTAGGAAGGCCATGGATTCATGAGATGCATGTGGTACCTTCAAAACTTCATCGAATAATGATATATGTCTATAGCAAAAAAATTAATCAAGTTACAATAGACCCCAAGCCTGAAAAATTGCTTACAACTCAAGAAAGGAACAATAAGTCCTCTAAACACTTTAATTCCAACATCTGACATAGAACCTCTTGAGACCAATAAACAAGAAGAAGAATCAGTGTCTAAATTATTAGGTGATGATTGGGGTATGTTAGAATTTACACCTTCTTTTATGGATGAATATATAATCACACATTGAGAGGATGAAAAACAAGAACAACCAACAATTATGACAACTCAGAATTTGGAAGAATCCTCACTAACATCTACCTCATCTACTTTGCAAGAAAATACAACCTACACAACAAATTTTGATGAGATAGATTATCAACAACCACCCAATCCAAAGGAAATGGAAAGACTTTATGGATGAGCGTATGAGCTTGTGAAACAATTGGGATATAATAGTAAAGGATGTGGAAAGAATGAGAAAGGAATTCATGTCCCTATCAAACCTAATACACAAGAGACAAAGAATGGTTTGGGGTATTCTTTTTCTAAGAAAACGAAAGAAACTCAACATCCATCACTCAATATCAACACCATCACATGTAAACCAAGAATCAATCTTACACTAAGGCATCCTGAATTCCTTGATATGGATTCCCCACCATCCTAGGAATATGTTGAAAGTGATGAATCCTTGAAACAAATGTTAGGTACTTTTGATAAGCCATCTTCTTCCTAGAGAAAAGTTACCTGTGCTATGATAAGTACCAAGCAAAAAGATGTTGATACTAATGAGACAAACACAAGAATGGAACCATATGATACTAAATTTCCTAAGTCTAATGCACTCCCCTTAGGAGATACAATTGATATACCAATTTACATAGATGAGAAAGAAAAAGTTATTAAGATTGGGAAGTGCCTTGACAATGAAGTGCTTCATGATTTTCCTAAAAATATTGCTTGGAAATATTTAGATATGCCAGGAATAGACCCAAAATTGTAACACATAACATTGTTCTTGCTGAAAATGCTAAGCCTATTTGACAAAAGATATGCAAAATGAATCCTAAGATAGACTTGCAAGTTAAAGGAGAACTTGAAAAACTACTTGACGCAGGTTTCATTTGACCTATTGATTATTCTCCTTGGATCTCAAACATTGTCACAATTGCTAAACTTGATAATCATATTAGGATATGTATGGTTTTTTGTGACTTGAATAAAGCCTCCTTAAAGGACGATTTTCCCCTTCCTAAAATTGACATGATCGTGGATTCAACTACTAGACATGCTTTGTTGTCATTCATGGATGGATTTTCTGGTTATAATCAAATCTTCATCAACCCACAAGATCAATACAAGACAACATTCACAATTGTTTGGGGGAAGTTTTGTTGGGTTATGATGCCTTTTGGATTAAAGAATGTAGATGCAACTTATCAAAGAGCAATGACATTGATATTTCATGATTACATACATAAAATCTTGGAAGATTATGTTGATGACATCCTTTCCAAATCCATAACAAGACAAGACAATGTGAATGTCCTTCAACAAATCTTTGAATGAATGCATAAATACAACATGAGACTCAACCTGAAAAAGTGTGTCTTTGGAGTAGATAGTGGAAAACTTTTAGTGTTTATCATATCTCAAAGAGGCATTGAAGTGGAGACAAATAAAATTGATGCTATAATAAACATGCCACCTCCTAGGAACATTTCTCAATTGTGTACGTTACAAGGAAGAATTCAAGACATCCGTCATTTTGTCACCTCCTTAGCTGATCGAACATTACCTTTCACACATCTCCTCAAGAAGTATGTGCATTTGATTGGAATGAGGATTGTAAACAGGCCTTTGAAAGTTTGAAGGAATAACTTGCAACTCTGCTTGGTTTACAACCTGCTATGCCAAACAAATCGTTCATCCTTTACATAGCTGCATCAGCCCATGCTCTTGCAACATTGTTGGCTCAACAAGATGAAAACATAAAAGAATATCATGTTTACTACATTAGTCAAACTTTAATCAATTATGAAACACAATACACACCAATCAAAAAAAAATGTTTGGATGTTGTATTCACTACTAGAAAGTTGTGACATTATTTACTAAATGCTGAAATATAGGTCATTACAAACTTTTATCCTCTCAAACATTTTTTCAATAAAATAGACTTATCAAAACGCTTAGCTAAATGGGTAATGTTGTTGACTAAGTTTGACCTTAAGTTTGTTTCACAAAAAGAGATCAAAGGCCAAGCCTTGACTGACCACTTAGCTGAAGCTCCTCCTCTAGCATTACCTATCAATGACTCTTTTCCTAATGATAGTGTGTTGACAATAGAAGATAAAACATGGGAATTATATTTTGATGGGTCTAAGTGTAGAATAGGCTCTGGTGTTGGGGCTATATTGATCCCACCTAAAGGAAAGCCTATTCCCTTGTCATATCGATTAAATTTCCTATGTACAAATAACATAGTTGATTATGAGGCACTAATTGTTGGGTTACACACTGCTTTAATCATGGGTGTCAAAGATATTAAGATCTTTGTTGAATCACAATTAGTAATTAAACACATAAATGGGAGATATCAAGCCAAGAATGATAAATTATCCAAATACAAAGATCTTATCATGCACTTGCTAGAGAAGTTTCAAAAATTTACCATTTATAACATCCCATGAAAATATAATCAGCTTGCGGATGCAATGGCAAGTGCAACATCTCTTATATCCCCTCAAGATCCTTCAAAAAATTTCACATTCACTATTCACCCTATCATGAAACCTTCGATTGACGAAAAAATGGAAGAGATTTTAACAACAAATGAGGAAAAATTGAGTGAATGGTATGTTACCATATTCAACTATTTGAAAAGTGGTACCTTTCCTTAGCCAACAACCAAAAGAATTTTGGTCATTTCCAAAAGATTGCATCTAAAGATGTCATCCTCGCCGATGTGTTGTATCAAAGGTCGTTCAATGGTATCTTACTTAGATGCTTAAAAAAATATGAGATACCTCTAGCACTCCACCAAGCCCATGAAGGTGCTTGTGGTGGACATTTTTGAGGGAAAATATTGGTTCAAAAAATTATCTATACTGGGTATTATTGGCACAACATGGAACGTGATTGCTTTGATTATGTTAAAAATGCCATAAATTTCATAAATTCAAACTTAACTTTTGATTTGGCCCTTTGCGATTTGGGGATTGGACATTATATGAAAAATTTCACCTCCTTCCGTTGGACATACCTTTATCATCACTACAACTAATTATTTCAAAAAATGGGTAGAGGCCATTCCTCTTCGATCTACAATAGTTCAGGTAATATGTTGTTTCATCTTAAAACACATCATTGCTCGCTTTGGACTCCCTTCCACATTAGTCTTTGATAATGGTACACCATTTAAGAATAATGAAGTGAAGAAATTTTTGGAGACCTTTAATATCCAACATTGTTTTTCGACACCTTATTGCCCACAATCTAATGGTCAAGCTAAATCCACTAATAAAGTTCTTAAACAAATTTTGAAGAGAACTGTTAATAAAAATCATAGGGATTGGCACACACAATTACATTATGCACTTTGGGCTTTCGTACAAGTGATTGATCTTCCACAGGGACCACAACTTATAATTTGGTCTATAGTAGTGAATCAATAATTCCCTTAGAGTTAGAAATTCCTACACTAAGGATTGCTCTTCAAGGACTTGTTGATGATACATGTAATAGAAAACAATGATTACATCATCTTGAGATGCTCAATGACTAATGCATTAACGTTCTTGAACATCTTCAAGCTTATTACAAAAGGAAACATAATCATCACAACCTTAACGTTATCCCTTTATCATTCCACATAGGTGACCTAGTTCTATCTGCTAATCAACGCAACATCAATAGTGACCCAAATGAATGTGACAAATTCAGTTCTACTTACATTGTTGATGAAAATTTTTGGGTGTAGTGCATACATGTTAACTAAACTAGATGCAACACCCTTTAAAGAACCTATCAATGTCGCACATTTGCATCAGTATTATGTCTAATCCCTTTGAATAGTATGAATTATAAAGAAGTGTTTATAGACCTATTGGGTCATATCCTATATGATTTCACATTGTTTCATTCTTGACAAATCAATCATGCATATGTCTTGAGCACTATAGTAATTATTTAATTCATTTTAATAATTACTTTGGGTTTCATACTATTCAAATTCATCTTGTGTGTTATGATAAGTTAGATCATTAAATATATTTAATTTAGCATAACATACTTAATCATCATGTTGTATCTAAAAGAAACTGCAATTAGTCTTAGATCTAATAAACTTTGTTAAAACATGAAGACATTAATTAAGCAGTCTTACCAAGCTTATTTAATTAAACACATTTCCATTTAACATTCAAACACATTAAGATAAGTAATAAAACATCAAATGCTCATGTATATATATATCCAAATTTGTATGTACATATCATCACAATATACATCACTGAGGTCTGTGGGAACTAGATCCCTCAGGCTCTAGTGCTCGTGATCCAATTGCAGGACATTTGGAGACGATTGTATGTGATCATGACTGCGATCCACCGAACCTGAGTGCAAACTCTAGGCCCTATATATGTCAAAGGGCCACTCAATGCTCCCCTGCTATATGCTTCCTCTTTGCATGTGATAGCTATGCTTGTAGTTTCTCCACTCTGCTAGAGTTTGGGATGACTGTCCTGCAGTCTCGGCTCAGTGAAGTCATCTCCTCACACTCTCATATGCTACCCATAGCTTCAAAAATGATCTAAGAGACTCTAGATCCTCCTCCATGATCGGTGGGTGCACATAATCTAGGTACATCTCCTCCTCGTTGACGGATGTTGTCACTATCTCTACAACTTCCTAATGATAGAGCTCTTGCCAGTCTCTCGTCAATCCTGTAAGGTAGAAATAGTACACAATGAGTACACATCATCAAGATATATATAAAGAGCATAAGCACTAAAGTACATGCATAAAATCAAATATCATCGCCTATGTCTCTGGTAGGCTGGACAATATCAACACCATCCTATGTAGGGGGCATCGAGCATGTGCTAGCCTCTTCATGACTATGAGTACTAGTGCCTACTACAACTAATGCTCGTGATCTCTATACCGTAGAAAAAAGGAAACTTGCTTGATTTTGGGAATAACTGATGATAAATTGGACTTCATGAGGCCTTGATTCAATGTTGTGAGGTGTTTTACATGTCCACACTAGGTCTTGGACCCTTGCAAATTGAATGAAATGCATTTATTAATGTCTTGTGAAGGTGTTGTGAAGTGTTATAACACATTTCTACACTTTTCTAGACTCTTTTCATTACAATTCACCTAAAAATCACCTTTTCATCACTTATCAAGTCCTATTTTAAAGTTTTGTAATGTCTTGTAACAAGATTTCACACTTTTCTAGGCTTAATTTCACTATTTACACCTTTTTTATGCTTTATTTGACCCATTTATGCACTCATAAGGCTTAATTAAGCATATTTTTGAATGTACACCCAACAAATAACATTAAATGTGACTTAATTCCTAACACCCACTTACAAACCCAAGGTGGGACACATTTTCCATGGGTGGCGAATGAGTCCCTCTTGGTTCCAAATTCAAAATAATTCAGAATTTCTTTCAATTTTTTATTCAAAGTTACCTTATGTTAGCCTGTGATGAGTTATTATTGGGTTATTAGGGAATACATGTGTATAAATAAGTGTTTTTCCATCCATTCTAACTCCCATTCATCCATTAACTCATTTTCATAATTCATTCATCATTCATCTTCTCTTTCAAGTCAAGCAAGTTAGGGTTTTTACATTCTAAGTCATTAAGAAAGCTTCAAAAGACATTCAAGGGTAGATTCTTCATGTTTTATTGTCGAACTTCAAGATCAAACATCATGGAAAGGTATTGAATTCATTGTTTCATGATTTATTACATTCTTTCATCATTTTGGTTTAATTACCTAAAAGGGGTTTGACCAAGGCAAACCCCCATGCCTTAACATCCAACATTTCTCCTCCTCTTCTTGTGTGTTTGAAGATTTAGACATCTTGGAAGCTTGGAAATCATTAAGAATCAAGTTGCAAAGCTTTTTAGGAATCCTCTTCATTGAGTAAGGTAAATTATAAACAAAATATCACTTTCAGGTTTGGAAATCAGACTTTTGAAGGTGGACACCTGTTAGGAGCCTAATAGAGCCCTCAAAATTATTGATATTTTGAGACCTTTTGTGATTGATATTAATATGCCACATGTCCCCCATTGATAAGGTTCAAAGTTTTTCTTAGCTAATCTTGTCTTCAATCGATCCATGTTTAATCCTTGAACGTTCTAATTTTGTGTTGACCTATTTTCCCGGTTGTCGGTGATGTAAGTTTTCTTTGGAGCTATGGTTATACTTTCCTTACCGGCCCCTCTATTGTAGTCATTTAGTCATTTCAAGGTTGCAAGCCTTTGAAATTTTCCCTTAGTTTTAATATTTTACCATTATGACTTACGTTTAAGTCATCGACTCCTAAGGGTAAATTTTCATCGGCCTAGTCAAGACCTTATTTTATGAATAACTTTGTTGCATGTGCAGGTTGAGAAACCACCAGATCATGGGATTTAATCTAGACCATTCCCCGTTGGCTCACCCATCTTAAGTGATGGTAGTTTAATGGCTATGAGGTCAGTGAAATGTCACCACGTGTATGTGGGCCCAATCGTTGGGTTCCATCTCGATGCTTGAAGTTTTGAGATTACTGGTGTTGATTGAATGAGGAAAGATAATCTCCACTGTTCCCTGCCAGCTAGCGAAGGTAAGATGCAGGCTCTTTAAAAGTAGTGAGACTCAGGAGAAGCTATCACACACACTCTACAACTACTAGTGGGTGGAGCCCACATATACACAAGGAAAGTCCAGTCGACAGGTTCCTATTGGCCATTCATCTAAGCTAGAGCGGGGATATAAATTCAAATGTTATTGACTCTATTTGAGTAGTTGAAGATGTCTAGCTCAGTCATAGATCAACAACACACATTCAAAGTTGCAAAGTACACCCATTACAATTTCTTTGCTTCACATGAATGGGTAGTAATGGTGGAGGTGACCCATAAACCTATTCAATTCCCTTCAGAAAATTTGTATACAACAATTTATTGCTTATTTAGGACTCGAGGACGTGTCCAAAGCAATACAAAGAATTAACAGAAGTGATTCACAACATTCATCCTGGATATCATTAGGGTTTATTGCAGATAAAAGCAATAAGTACGACAAACATAATTTTATGATTTTTTAAGTTTTCTAAATTAGGGATTGCTTTCAATATTCTTTCATACGTGTGCATTTTATAATTTTTCTTTCATTACTTTGAATTAGGGTTATTTATATCTTTTAAAAGTTGTAGCCCTATAGATTATCTAGAATTGGCACTCACTCTAGGTCATAGGCTACAATTTAGAGGTTGAATAGTTGAAATTCCTCTGTTAGAACCCCAGTATACATAAACCCATGGCCCCCAAAGTATACGGTGCCTCATCTTCAACCTAGTACATAACCCTTTCTCAGGATATATTTGACTTGCTACCCTCATCTACAAACAATAAACCTAAGGGAAAGGTCTTTTTTCATGGCCATGCTATGAGGGAAGGAGTGATGGATAAACCTTGATTCATAAAAGATGTCGAAGCACCTTACACAAGATGGCACTTGTTTCAACACTAGTTTGGGAATAGGAACCTCAAAGCTCCTCTCAGTAATCCTTGGAGGTTGGATATGGGGATGCTGATTTTTCCTAATGTGTATATGGATATAGATCTCTTGAAGGTTATCACCTCAAAGTATGACCCAGTTTCTAGGGTGGTTAGGGCATTTGATGGGGTGGTTATGGTAAGGATAACTAGAGAGGAAATTGAAGAAGTCTTTTACTTGCATGAATGGATTCAAGATATGGTCCCCCTAGATATGGACAATATTAGAAATGACCACAACAATACTAAGGTGTTCATCAGAAAAAGGATGTTGCCTAGATGCATACTACAGTGACCGATACTAGGAAGCACAAAAGGTAGATTAAGATTGATGACAAGGAGCTCGAGCCTTTCCCAATGAGCTATTTTTCTAGCTATTTCAGAAAAAAATTGTATTCTCTATGCCAAATCATTGGTGTCAATCCACCTAACACATTGTATAAGGAGTATAGTTATTTGGCCACACATTTGTAGCACCCACCATACAACATTGTTTATCACTATGGTTCTTAGCTAGCAGAATGCATCCACAATGGCTTAGTTGAGCTGAAGGAAGGAAAAATATGGGTAAAATTTTGGTGGTACTCACTGTTAATGCAAATGTTTTTGCATAAAGGAAAAATATTTTTTGAAAAGGATATAACTTTGGAAAGGAAAAGAGAAGGTGTTGACCTACCTGTTCAATGTTGGACCATAATTCTGGATAAAGATGATAAAAAGTATAAATTTGTAATGTTTAGAAATACTTTTTCATGCAAAATAAGGAGGTATCTGATATATGAACCATCTAGAATTCCCAAATAAATTCATCAGTTTTGGAGACCCACGAAGATGAGGCCAGACTTGAATTGGAGTCTTAACTAGGCTGATCTAATTTTATATCCTGACAAGATAATTTTTAGTGTATGGTAATGATCTGGACCCATATGTCTTTCCAAGAGATGTACCTTTAAGAATATAATTCCTAGAAATCATGAGACATTTGGGAGCTTCACAAGCAACACATTCACCTGAATCAACAAGGGGTCATTCTTTCCAGAATGGACAACATTTGAAAAATACATTCTGACAAAAGGGGTATGGAATCAAATAGTACATCTATTGGCTCATTATAAATTGATGACTATGCACCCAAGGAATCATGATCCTCAGGGCTTCATCAATAAACTCAAAGCAGATAAGAAAATGGGTAATTTTATGCATGTTTTTTATTACCCTGAGGATGTCATTAGGAATGCTAATAGCTTTGAAGAACAAGATGAAAGGAAAGCTAAATACCTTGCTTATAGGAATATGGTAGAAGCAAAGTGGAAAAAAAATCTCCAATATGATCCTCTACCAAACATACCTAGTGAATTTAACAAAGTTATGCATGTTATGGACAATTTTGAGAATGTTGTTGGTATGTTTAGGGAACAACGGGAAGTCACAGACAAAGGAAAAGAAAGGGTAGTTGAAGAGGATGTTGAGGTGACACTAGAAGAAATACCTACATATCAGCCACCCAAGCAATTGAGAATTTAGTCTAGGAGGAAGAAGGCAATAGATGGAGAGAGAAGCGTAACAAACCCTATCACTTCTGAAGGGCCAAAAGAAAATTCTCCTAAGAGTGTAGTACCACCCCATCCTATACAAGCTCCTTTTCCTATAATTGATCTTGACTCACCCCCTATAAGTTATGTTCCTCTTGAGCAACCACCCCTAAAGAAGCAAAGAACTGAGGCAAGAGGAGTGGTTCAATACTCTGACACAAATGAAGATGATCTATCTGCATCAATCCTAAGGAAATGCATATAGGAATACCTCCTCATGAAGGGGCAATTACCTTAGGTTTAGCACATAGTAGTCTCAGATTGGGAAAGATTGACATCAGTGGACTAAACAATGCAGATGATTTGAGAATAGAAGCCTGTAAGGAGTTTATGGAAGATGACTCCTTTATTGAAACCTCTGTATTCTAGGATTTCTGGTGGATATCCAAACCTATAGAAAATGCAGAGAAGGTGGCTACTGAAAGGAGCTCACATCTTCAATTGCCTGAAAATTTCATTCAGGAAAATGTAAGAAGCATTATGAAGAATGAGTTCCAAAAGATCAATGCCCAAGAGGGTAGAGAGCTTGTAAAAAAGTGTGGTGTACTGCTACTACCAAAATGGAATATTTCTGACACTATTGTCTTAGATGCCATAAGAAGGGCTGAAAGGCCTCTAGTGCAAATAGAAGAAGAGTTGGAAATGAAACTTCAAGATTCAACATTCAGTGAGGATTGGGATGCATTGGAAATATGGTCACTATTTATGGGATCTAGGAAACCAACTTTGGTAAAGACATCAAATTTTAGTGGACAACTGCTTTTGAAAAGAGTTGCTGACACCCTAGCCTTGGGGGCAGTAGACATGGCTATCAATGTTGCTAGGTTTACTCAAGAAAATATGGAAGGTCTCACCCTAGAGAGAGATAACCTCAAAACTAAATATAGAGAACTCCTCAATGAGTATGATAACAACCAAAAAAAGGTGGTTGTATTAGAAACTGAATTGGAATTTTGTAAACAAAGAGGAGAAGTGGAAAGAGAACAGGGCCAACCTAGCTCAAACCACCCATTTCCAACATCTCCAATTATGTCCTCCCAATATTCACCTCATGATCAAGCCTTAGCAATGGTACCATATAGTTTGGGATAGTGATCACTTTCAGTGGAAGAATCAAGTAGACCAAGCTCTAGCTCGTCTAATAGAGAGCAATTGCTTTTGCAAGTTGAAACATATAAGAAGTTGTTGGAGAAAGCTTAGGACACAATGTATGAAAATGTATCAAAAGTTTTCCACACTGTCTTGAAGCATCTTAATGAGAAGATTTAGGCTAGACTTAATAGTGTGCATGAAAACTATGACCTGATGATGTGAGCAATGACATTGTCCCAAGAGGATAAAGAGTTGGCCATGCCAATCTTTAACAAGTGGGTCCCAAGAGCTGAGAGATTATATAAGTTAATATTAGTACCCTCATGTTCTCCTAATTTATGATTTTTTTGAGTAATAGTGGAGTAGAAGATAAGAGAATTGATAGCTCAATATGATCTGGGTATGTGCAGGATCATCATGGAAAAAATAGACCCTTAAGTGGCAAAAAATTCAGAAAAATCAGAGTTAGGCAACTTCACGTAAAATTTGAATAAGTTATCTATATTATTTCAAAAATATGTAAGAATAGAATCTATAGAAAATTAAATGTAGTTTCTAAACTACTAGGTTTATTTAAAAAATAATAATCTATTTGGTGAAAATTTGAAATTTCAATGCAGTAGTACTTAAATTTAGGGAAAAAATAAGAAGTAGGTGTTTGTCTTACCACCCTAACCACAATAAAATGATAATTGTTTTTATATTATTTTATGCATAAGTAGAAGACTCATGTCTAGATGTGATGCATATTTTTTTGTAATTTTTTTCCAATTAAATTTTTAATTATGATTTTTTATTACAACTTTTAAAAAATATAAAAACTCGTATGTCTAACCACCTTCACTTGGTCAAAAACTTCATGAAATTCAATTTTTCTTTTTCTAATTCTATAGTATGTGAAGCATAGAAAGTGATGCATGTTTTGGATTCAAAAAATGTGATACTTTTTGAAAGCTATAGATGTTTTTCAATCAACTTATCAATCATCACTTTAGTCATATTTCAAGTAGAAAATGAATAATAATAATTTATTAAATTCATAGTAAAGCATAATTTATATTGGTGGAAAGCTGAGAATCTCCTTTAAAAACCCTTTTCATTTCATCAATTTTGGGTACAAAAAAAGTCATCAGCCACATACCCTACAAATACCCATCAGATTGCCACTTTTTGGCCCATTGTGATCCGACACATACCCATCTGATTGACTTGTCACCATTTCCAGACATTGAGATCACTAATTATGAATTGAAACCATTGCAAGTGTGGAAAAGAGAAATGAATGAGGTTATTGATTCTCATAAGAATAAAATTTGTAAAGAAGTTGATATTAATGTCTTTAGTGACACTTTGGAGAGGTTAACATTTCTCGTTAGTTTTCTGGAGGATTTTGACAAAAAATTCAATGTCATGGTAACCGAGTACTCCAAATATAGGAAAACTCTGGATTAAGTTATCGACTTCAATTGGTTGTTGGATGAGGAATATGAACAATGGGGAAGGGTATATGTTGGGAAGTTTGGTTTGTGAATAGGGATGTGAAACATATACTGGGTCAAGTATTGTACAGGTCTGGCCTTAGAAGTTACAAAGTATATAACATATGTTTCACAGGAAAATATCAGTTGTTGATGATGTGGAATGCTGACTGAGATGCTAGCTCATCTTTTGGTCCACATCATTTGTCATCCTATTTGATGAAATGAATGTGCTACTATCAAGAATTTGATCCTTTTTGACATTTTCTTTTTGGAAGGAAAAGTTGCTCCTTATAACGAATGTAAATTTTCTTTGTCTCATATGAATTCCCTCCATTTTGATGAATGTAAATATAATTTAATTATGGAATATGTCTTCTAGCAGTCCAATTAGAATGTGACATGTGTGCACTTGGCCTGAAGCTTATTTTTTCTCCCTTATTCTATAAAAGGGAATTTAGGGCCATTTGTGCGAGTCTTTTTTTGAATTCTAGAGTTGAATTGTGAAAATTGAAAATACAGAGTGACCATGTTGAGTCCTTATCTAATGCTTTAATTCTAGGTAATAAATTTTGTTAAATGTATGGTTTTTGAAAATTTATGAAGGATAATGGAGATTTTATAAGTCTATAGTTTCTCCATTTTGGTTTTGTATTCGAATTATTAATGAAAATCCTTATCATAGATCATTTCATTAATTTTCATCATTTATGCTTTGATATGTGCTTTGGTTTTAGCTCCTATTCATATAATGAGTTAAAATGCTTGAATCAAATCATGAATTCATGTGCAGGATCATTAGATCTAATAAGTAGTCAGTAGATTTTGGTTACATATTTGTGAATTGCAAAGCAGTATCGCTTATATCATGGGTGTTCATAATTAAATAAACCTTATATTTCAATTTTCTTAAACTCCTAGCCCATAGATAATGGCATTGATCCTAACTCATTTAAGTCTCTCTTGAATGGGTCCACTAACCCGACTTGAGAACAATATTTTAAATAATCATTGATCTATCTTGAATTTGTTGTGTTTTTAGTTGTTTTTTATTCTTGGCTTAATTTGCAAGGTTCATTCAAGGAATTGCTAACTTCTTGGAGAATTTTAGCTTATTAGCTATGGGTGAGAATATATCTTCTTAAACATACAGTGTGCATGGGAATTGTCTGAAATAATAGCATAATACACATTATGGGATCACCCTCCTGGGTTTTACAAAGCATGAAGTGTAGGAGATAAATCCATTAGTGCAATATCTCATTATTTGGCCACTTGTCTAGTAGATATTCAAGAATTGAGCCTAGAAAATTCATAGGTACTTACTAAGACCTGATTGGTTCGTTGTACAAACAACCAACATAGTCGAAGAGCAGATTGGGGAGTTTCAAAAATTCAAAAGTGGACTCATTCACCATGGGTGGTGAATGAGTCCCACTGCGAGGCCTGATTTTGGTTTTTTGCAGTTTTGGAAACCCATTTGTCTGAAATAGGCTCCAGTTCAATTTCACAGAACATGGACAGATTTGCCCAGAATGGTGAATGAGTCCCACCAGGCCTAAAAACTAGCATAAAAAACATTTCAAATGTCATTTCTAGAATCCTTCAACATCTCAGGTGCACACTTTTAGTTTTGTCCATTTTTGTTTCAATTTTGCATGCATTTCTAGGTGTTTTGCATTACATAATGTGTTTTCAAACAAGTTACATTTCTTTAGTTTTCATTCAATAAACAATATATTTCTTTAAATTTATGCATTTGGTTTATCTCATATAGGCATATTATATCCATATTCTAGGGTATGTACTAGATCATCATGGAAAAACATACCCTTAAGTGGTGAAAAATTTAGAAAAATTAGAGTTAGGCAACTTGACGTAAAAAATTGAATAAGTTATCTATATTATTTCAAAAATATGTAAGAATAGAATCTGTAGAAAAATGAATCTAGTTTCTAAACTACTAGGTTTATTTAAAAAAAGAAAAAATTGATTTGGTGAAAATTTGAAATTCCAATGCAGTAGTACTTAAATTTTAGAAAAAAAATAAGAGTTAGGCGTCTATTTGACCACTCTAACCACAATAAAATGATAATATTTTTTATGATATTTTAGATATAAGTAGAAGACTCATGTTCGAATGTGACACATATTTTTTTGTATTTTTTTTCCATGTAGATAATTAATTATGATTTTTTTATTACAACTTTTAAAAAATATAAAAACTCATGTCTGACCACCTTAACTTGGTCAAAACTTCATGAAATTCTTTTTTTTTAATCCTACAGTATGCAAAGCATAGAATGTGATGCATATTTCAGATTCAAAAAATGTGATACTATTTGAAAGCTATAGATGTTTTTCAATAAGCCTATCAATCAAGACTTTAGTCATAATTCAAATAGAAAATGAATAATACTTATTTATTAAATTGAAAGTAAAGCATAATTTATATTGGTGGAAAGTTGAGAATCTTCTTTAAAAACCCTTTTCTTTTTATCATTTTTTGGTAAAAAAACAAGTCATCGGCCACATACCCTACACATACCTATCATATTGCCACTTTTTGGCCCATCATGATCCTGTGCATACCCTCCATCCATATTGCATTGAATTTGAGTGCAGACATGAGCATTTTGCCCCTTATTTCTCCTTTTAGGTGAAAAACCATAGAAGCACTAGAAAGACCTTCGGAAGCCAAAATATTTGTCTACAATCTCTTCATATAGATGGGAGAGGGATCTCCCCACTCATCACTCTCACTCAGGGATGGCTCCTCCTCCTCATACTCTTCCTAATCATCATCCTCCTCCTCCTCCTCCTCATCTCCTCTATCCTAGACATCATAGTTAGGATCTGCATCCTTGTCATACTCATCATCTATAATATTATTGAATATGTTTGTAGCCCTATATCATACCTCCTTAGGCTTGTTCTCTGTCTCATCTCCCTCATATGGTACTATTCCTGCATCACCTATAGGGACATCCATCGAAAATATAGGAGTTGGTCATGTCACTATCCACCACTCCATGCTCATCTATGCTACTAACTATGGACACAGATTTTGGGTGTCTAAGGGTTCTCTTACTCTTCTAGTGTTTTTCATCTAAAAGGAGAGAAACGAACCCAAAATGCTAATGTATACACTCAATATTAATGTATGGATGGATTCAATATGCCTAAATATGATGTGTAATTCAACTAGCTGAAAAAGGAAGATGATTATTAATGCTAAACCTAAGAAATACAAACTGCTAGGAAACACAGTGATGTATGCAAAAATACCTAAGAATGAAAGTAAATGATGATAGAATTAAACAAGACTGGAGAGGTGCACCTTAAATATGAATTCTAATGCAAATGGGCTCTAGAATCCTGCAAAGTTGACTAGAAATGTTGACTGGGACACTTACGCCAAGCTGGGTGACTTAGTCTAGTTTCAGGGAAAATATGTCAAAACAAGAATCTGCCAAATGGGTACTCAGAAATATAGAAACCACTTTTCAGGCTTTGCAGTGGGACTAATTCACCATATATGGTGAATTAGTCCACCTGGGAATTTCAAGAATTTTGGGGTAGGAATCTATAGCTTTCGGTTTGCACTTTCTTTTCTAACAAGTGTCCAGTCCAGATTCTGCAGAAAAAGGGTTGAAATTGGTCTCCAAGCTTCAATTAGGGCTTTGTTGACTTTGATGACTTTGATGGACTTTTGACCACTTTTTATAACCAAATTCTTTGATAAATTTGCATACAAGACTTGCAAATACACATGCAAAGAGGGGCAAAAGGGTTAAGGGTTAGAGGCAAACCCCACTTTGGTAATCAAACCCTATGAAATGAAATGAAATAAGAAGAGAATGATAAATAAACAACATGTTGCTTCATAAACTTACCAAACCTTTGATGTTGAAATATGAAGATATGCAATGAAGTGCTCCAATGGATGACTTGATTATGCTTAGAAATGCTTGGAATGCTTGATAATTACTTGATTGATTAAGTGAATAAATTCTTGAATGAATAGGGGTTAAAATGAGAAGAAAATCCCTTTATTTAAACTTTAGTTTCTATTATTTCCCAAAAATAACACATCACGGGCTGACCTCAAGGGTAAGAGAATAAAATCATGCTAGAAAATTAAAATTATTTTGACTTTTGTACCCAATGGGACTAAGTCGCCCGAGGTGGTGACTTGGTCCCACTAGGGAAATTTTACTGGGTTTTGGAAATTAGAGTGCATTAAATAATGTTTAATGGGAATATCCTCAAAAATGCACTTAAGTATGGCTATAATGTGCATTAAGGCATCATTAAACATAAGAAAGGGTTGAATTAGTGAGGACAAGTCTAGAAAAGTGTGAGAGTTTTTACAACTCTTTACAACACTTTGAAATTAGACTTGGTAAGTGATAAAAAGGGGTTTATTTAAGTGAATTATAATGAAAGGGTCCTAGAAAAGTGTGAAAGTGGGTTACATCACTTCACAACACTTTTACAAGACATCCTATAAGTCTTAATGATTTTCAAGGGTTCAAGACCTAATGTGAATGTGTTGACCACATTACAACATTAAATCTTGGCAAAATCAAACCAAAGTCCATCAGAAAGACTCAAGTGAGCATAAAAATGTCAACTATACATGTTGTGGTGGCACACCGACGTCATCAGTGTCGGAGACTGGAGGCTAATTGTGACCTGATTCATCAAAGTCACTCTCGACAACATGGCCTATAGTGAGTTGTATGATATCACCTACTCTCCCAACACTCAACACTGATCTCCTGATAAAGGGGCATGCCCTCAATGGTGTCTGAACCTATCCAAACTGTCGCATGACTCAACCATAATAGAAAGAATGTACTATATAGTCATGCCAGCTAGCCAAAAATCTATCTAGTTGCATCCTCCTCACCTGTCTTGTGGGATCTAGGCACTACAATGTCAACTAATAAGGTCTCCAAAGGATCTCATCCTCCTCTAGCTAGTCAAATCTCAATCTCCAAAAATGCAAGTCTCCATACTTCCATAAGCGCCATAGAGGATAGTTGAAAGCTTGAGGATGCCCTACGATTGTAGCACATGGGAAACCGACAGCCCTGGTGCATGTAATATGCTCAAGGAACCACACCTATAGAAGTGTGCAATGCACCATGTTGTCTATCTGCCTAAAAAAAAATTAACCCAGATCATAATATGGGTGTGCCAGGATACAACATCCCTAAGCATAGACCATCTTGTACTTTTCCATCCCACAAATCAAGTGAACTAATTATCCATCAAGGTGTGTTTCTCATCCATATAGATTAAGTACTAGCTCCATCATGTGCATCATGATCTATCTCACCACTAGGGCTCATGAATATAGTGGCATCGGTAGCTTGATTCGCACCCTCACACACTCATCATGTACTAGCCTAATAAGGCAGTACTGCATGTTATCCTTTTGCTCGTGAAATGATCGATCTCCTCAGAAGAGCACCCATTCTCCCTAAATAAGAATTCAAAGAATATGGTGTACATCCTCTAAGGTAATCATTATCTACCCAGTCAGGAGGTGAAATGTACATGTATCTGCATCCCAACACTCACAAAGATCCATTAGCATAGCATCATGGTATCTCATGGGGGCATGAGGTACGCCCAATAGATGACTATGACCTAAAGATGCTTTGCCTCCTCTGCTAACAATGTTGGGGCTAGGTCTCTCAAAAAAATCAACTGTCTACCCCCTAGCCGCTGTCGTGAATGGGTGGGTACCTATCAAAATCATAATAATATGCTCTAAAACTCATCTAATATCTTTAATTTTTACATTATTCATCATGCAAGTGTACTAAAGTTCTTCTAGTGTGCTTTCCTAAAGACCCTAGACACTTTAGAACCCTTTTGGGACACTTTGCAAATAAATGAGACACTTTGCAAAGAAACAAGATACTTTGTGAACAAAAGGAACACTTTTCAAAGAAACAGGACACTTTGAGAACAAAAGGAACAGTTTGCGAACAAATGGGACACTTTGCGAACAAAGGGGACACTTTGAGAACTTTTTTCCATGATCCTAAATTAACCTATAAATGCATTAAAAATCATTAAATCACTGCAAAAACACTAAGATAAGGTTGAAGAATCCACTCACCTCATGATGCTACTCACTGCATGCCACCTGGTCTCGAAGCACATCCAGTCACATAGGCTTGTAATCTTGTCTACTCGACATCTTTTCGTCTCACTTGACATATTTCCATTTCATGTGTCACTCTCATGCTTTTACCTCTTTTAACTCTTTTAACTTTTTTAACTTTTTTCATCCTTTTTTACTCTTGTGTATAAAATTAGGGTTATTCCTATCTTAAGAGTTAATAAAGTACTTTTTCTTCAAAACACCATAACAGGTGCTAGATAACGTCATTTTTTATGTTGTTTGATGCGTTGGAATCATGATTCCACACCCGAAATCATCAATTGTCTATCATTATGTGGCATGGTACTTGGAAATTCCCTATGATATGATTGTTCCTATTTTGATGTGGCTAGATTTCTACCTTGATTTCACCTCCATAAACCAAGTGGAATCAAGGTGGGCATACATATACCCTCAAATTTGATTTCTAGAAGTTAGATAAAAGGATTTTTTTTGGACAAATAATGAATTCATGTTGTAGGATGTTTTTCTTAATGTTGTGGTTTTGCAGATAACTACACTAGGGGCTTCATTCTCCCATCTTTTGAATGAGTATCCTTTTATACAATAAAGTATATTGTTTAGAGTCCTTTAGCTTACATATGCACATAGAGTCATATGGGCATTAAAGTGGGGGCTAACTATGGAAATAGAAATTGTATTCCTTTGTGGAAAGTACAATCTATGGCCTAATTTGGTCCTATTTTAGACACCCTTGCATCAATCACCCTTTAAAAACTACATTTATAGGCCCGTAATGCTAAAAAAAAATTATCTAGAGGCCCATTTTACTCAAAAAACATACAAATCCTAACAAATAATGCTTAAATCATTCATATCTCAAAAACCCACCTTTGAAAACCACATGTGGGACCCATTCACCACCTTGGGTGAATGAGTCCCCTTTAGTGGGAACCATTCACCAAGGGTGGCGAATGAGTCCCTTTTGGGGTAATTTTCAATTTTAAGCAGGAAACTCATTGACTTAATTCAATTTTTCAATGGATGTCGACCTCTTAGGTCTAAATAATGGGTAATTAGGTATTGATGTCTATAAATATGGTTTTATAGGTAATTTTTCACATCACCTATTCATTTTTACCAAGAAAAATCAAAATTGAAGAGTTGAATATCTTCCACAAGAAGATTCATTAGTCTTTCTATATCAAAGTTGAAGCTTTAGGATAGCAAGATAGAACATTTCAAGGAGTTGATTATGGGTTCCTTTGGAGAATCACAGAGAAATCTAGGTTGAGGAGATGTAACTAGCCATCAAATCAAGCCTAAAGACTTTTTTCCAAAGTGACTCCATCTTCCATTTTCTCTCTATCTTTAGATTTAAGGTTTGCATGTCATTAATACTCATTTAAAATGTTGTAGGGTTTCTTTGGTTGAAGTATTAAATCATTTCAATCTTCATTTAAACATATTATTCTAGCACATTAGAATATGGTTTTGTCTTACATCAGATTTTCCTAGTCTTAGACACACTTAGGGCTAAGGTTTTATGAAAATTTCAATATTCATCCAAGGTTTAATTTCAAAATTAGGGGTTTTACCAAGGAAAACCCCTAATTAGAAAATAAATTATATTATATTTTATAGGTTTTTTTGAAGATTCAGATCCAGGATTCAATTTGGAAGTGTAGTGCAAGTGATAAAGTGCAGATCTGAAACTTTAATATTTAGAAAACTGAAAAAGGACTAATTTTCCATGAATGGCGAATGAGTCCCACTAGAGGTTTTTGTTATACCAAAGTATAGATTCTAGTACCCTTTTGGCAGAAATAGACTTCTGAGCAGAAACCTCAGTCTGGGACTAATTTTCCTAGGTTGGTGAATGAGTCCTAGTTAGTCAAAAAGTCAACATTTCTAGTTTTTCAAAGTCATTTCTAGTCCTCAACAAGTTTCCAGGTGCATACATTTATTTTTATAGAATTTTGTTTTTTTTTACATACATTTTTATTCATTTTTCTAGGTCTTTTGCATACAACACTATGTTTTCAAACAAGTTGCATTTATTAGGTTTAGCATTGATAATCACCCTTCTTTTTCAATCTTTTGCATTTATATCATTTCATCTAGGAATATTGCATCCATTTTACATTAATCTTGAATGTTTACATTGAATTTTGGCCCCTCTTTCTCCTTTTAGGTGCAAAACCCTAGAAGGGATGGAAAGACCAATCGGGTGCCAAAATCTTTGTTCACAATATCATTTTTTGAGAAAGTTACAAAGAAAGAGGTTAGGTTGGAATATGTGCATATAAAGGAATAGGTTACAAACATTTTCATGAAGCCACTTCCAAACGATACATTTTATTTTCTTTGATAGAATTTGGGAGTTGTTATTCCCTCCTCTTGATTCAAGAGAAAAACTTAGGGTGAGGGGGAGTGTGGTCTCCCTTCCGCAAGGAGGTTCAGTGCTCTTGTGGAATATTGTTCAAAATTTGTGAGGCATGGACTCCGGGGAAGTCTATCGATAAAAAGGGTTCTAGATCTTGAAGAATATTAGTTAAGAAAATGATGTTGATCCTTTGCCATTGATGCCAAAGGGGGGAAAGTGAGCTCAAAATGTTGAATTTCTTAGAAAGAATAACTATATTGGGAGAAAGTGAGATTGAGAAAAGGTGAGTTCAAGATGTTGAATTACTTAGAAATAATATATCAATCATAGGCGGAGAAAGAGATGAATTGATTAAATGCTAAATTTGGAGAAGGTGAATGTTGAATTTCTCATAAAGAATAATTATCTTTAAATCCATATATTTCACAAGGGGAGTCAATGGAACAACACATGAATCATTCAGATTTATTCTTTCTATTATTTCTAATGTGTGTCTTGGTGGCCCCAACATTTTTCTATTTTCCATGAATGGGAAAGGGGGCGATTATTGAGCATAGGTTTTCATTGATGTCAAATTGATGACAACAAGTTATTGTGTTTGTCAGTGGTTGTCAAATGGTGTCAAGGCTATCAGATGTGAAGGTTGTCCAATATGAATATTTTAGGAGTATAGGTATTGACATCAATCTGAAAGATTTGGTAGCGTGTTGGTTGATAATGTATAGGTCGTCTAATCAATCATATCTTGTATAATTTTTGTCATGGAGTGACTACTAGTTCATGTATTTATCATACCATGCCAGGTATGCAGTCAAAGATGTTTGTAGTGGTCCAATAAGGTATCTTTTGGATAGAGAGATTATTTAATATGGGTGGAATTTCTTATAGAAATGTGATGTAGCTGTATGGTTTGGAAGGAGAGTATGCCTACACTATTTATATTAGTTTCATGACTTTTTGATGGTGCATTTTAATGTGCGAGGATTTTGAAATATCAGAAGTATCATCATGCTATTCCAAGTTTTAGGAAAGTGTGATAATGACTACAAATTTGTGGTAACAGTTTCAAGCACATGGAACTACGTGAGGATATGACTTGTTTAAGGTTCCCTTGGTGGAATAAGGTGTCAAGTTTTGTTGGAAGTAAGATTGGACCTTTTTATTACATGTTTCATGTAATTTTAATTTTGGTTTGTCCTATGTTTTCTAGGTTGGTGTGGATCCCTAGCTAACATAGTAGAGTTTCAATGCAGTATCATGTATGTAATTAAAATGGTCATATGCATTATAATGTAACCTGAAGAAATAAAGGTCATCCATATATGACCAAACATAATTAATGATTAGTGAAAGTGTTGGTTTGTTTTTCTAGCCAAAATCCAGAATTCTCTAAAGGATAGCCTATCCTTATATTCAAGACATCCCTAGGCTAGTGGCAAACACAACGAGTAAAGAATTTTGAGGTATTTACTCTTGCACTTAAGGTTTTGTGAACCCAATGAGGGTATTTCTTGATTGAGTTCACTCTAATTTGTTAAAATTAATTTCATTTCATTTGGGTCAGTTCCTAATTGGTATATTTAATCATTAATTTACCATGGGAAAAAAAAAGGAAAAAATAGCACCAAAAAATTTGTCGAAGAAGCACACGCAATCCTTCCAAAAGAGTTGTTATCAAATTAGCATGTTCACTAACACTAGGGAAGTCACCATAAGTACCAATGACACAAACCAACAAACTAGGCACATGAGAGTCAAATCACCACAAAAGTCCAAAAAAGTGCTCACCATTCTATATGAGAACACGAGTGCTATCTGGCCTTGTCAGCAGCTAAATAGACAACTTCACTTGGTTTCATGATAGAAATTGGAGTTACAACAATCACTTCATAATTTGAATCATCATAGGGAACAAGGTAAATAGAATAATGGCTAGAATAAGGGGGCCAAATCCTCCTTCCTCACTTGAAGAACTATCAAAAATTATAATAGGAATACTGGGCTTCCTTGAACAAACCTTAGGACCCTTACTCGGCCTCATTAATTCTTTCACAAACTAAACATGTCCATTTCCTCTAAACTTGACTAACTCTTCTGAAATGGTCCTATTTCTCTGGTTGTAAGTACTCTTGACAATATTTTTTTTGTCCTTCTTACATATACTCCTCTTACCCTTCGAGATAGTTAATGTTTCCACCATAATGGGTTTGGCTTCAGAAACATATGCGAGTGGTTCTTGCATATTAAACCTCCTATACTATTGGACTGGTCTGGAAGGAGTACTTGGCTTACTCATTTTCTTAGAGTAAACCACTAACTAGAGCCTATCTTGTAGGAAAAACACTAGCTAGAACCTTCAAAGAATATCTAATCAAAAAAATTTGCTCCTCCAGTGCATGTACCAATTAATTTTGTGCCTTGATAATTTGTGAATGATCAAACAAACTATAGACAATTCTCATTAAATAAGGAAATTGGAAGTGAGTTACATTTAATGGCCACCCTGGCTCGCTCAAGCGTTTGGAAAATCAATTGCTGCATGTTGAATCTCAGCTGTCGATCATTCCAAATTTAAAACTCAGTCAACAAGGCTCATTAAGACTCACCACTTGCTTTTATGCCCATACTTATAAACAATGATGAGGTGCTTTAAAACTACCATGTACCCATCTGTATCCAAACTCCATCTTTCTCAATTTTCTCGCTACTGATCTTGATGATCTTAGCTAGAAAACCAACTCACATTACCTATCACATCTTCCAATTTTTTATTGGGAGGTCATCATGTGATGGTTGTGAAGCCAATGATGAGATATTGTTCATTCATATTGGTCGTGGGATGATCCTATCTAGAGAGTTAAATTCTATCGCTCATTGTATCTTCACTTTTCATCAAGCAATTTGAACCTATGATAGACTAAGCCCGCACGATGGGGAGAAACTCCACCCATCGGAGGTCACGGGTTTCCTTTTACAATGCACAAGAAAATCGATGATAGTGGTAAGGCCAGCAATGGGTAAAAACCTTAGTTGCATCGCTCATCGGGGGTTACCTTCTGGTGATGAGAATGCAACACGCGATGGGCGATGAACCTCGGGAAGTAAGAAAGATACTTCATCTCTCATCATGTGATGGGTGTGGGAAATTCCAAAGGAATATGTGATGAGCGATGAACCGCCTATGGTAGACTTAAGTGATGCTAAAAAGCATGTGGGCGTAAGTTATTTTTGAAATGGGACCTCCTAGGCTTGACGGGTGACCAAAGTATTGGGGTCACTTAAAAAAATTATGATGAAGACTTAAAATGTCACTTAAGCAACTTGTTACCTGATGTAGTCGATCAATGAGGAAACATAAGTTGATAGGAGGATTAAGGGTATAAGTGAATGGAGAACACAAAAACCATAAACCCCAATAACAACAAGGAATAATCAATTATAGGCTTGACCATTGAACCAATGGGACAATGAAATTGTAGGGTTCCACCAGTGGCTCTGACTGGGGATATATTCCTCTTGTAGGCATAGCAAGAATTTAGAATCTCGGGTAGAAGTAGACCAGCAAAAAGGCACAAAACTAGGGACAAGAACAACAAAGCAAGAGTAGAATGTAGCTTTCATTTCCAATCCTAGAAGCCTTCTATTATAATTTATTAGGCTTCATTCTCCAAATTGGAGGTGTAATAGCCCCTCAAAACTTAGAAGTAGTTCTTTCCTCTATTAAATACCTTATAATACTCTGAATCAAAGGATCAACATGTGTATTATGCATTTCTGAGCAATTAGCATCACCATGATTAACATTATCAAATCCACTTGCTATGAAACTACCCTTTTCATCAACTTGTTGCACCATAGGCTCATCTAATTGAATTGCAAATATAAAAAAATCATATTCCACTTGATCATAATTTGTAACATAACATTCCATTTTTTCATCCAGGGTATGTGCAAGATCATCATGGAAAAGACAGGCCCTTAAGTGGCAAAAAAAATCAGAAAAATCAGAGTTAGGCAACTTGACGTAAAAATTTCAATAAGTTATATATATTATTTCAAAAAAGAATATAATAATTTGTAGAAAAATGTAGTTTTTAAACTACTAGGTTTGTTTAAAAATAAAATCTATTTGGTGAAAATTTGAAATTTCAATGCGTAGTACTTAAATTTCAAGGAAAAAATAAGAAGTAGGTGTCTGTCTGACCACCCTAACCACAATAAAATGATAATATTTTTTTATAATATTTTAGATATAAGTTGAAGACTCATGTCCCAATGTGATGCATATTTTTTTGTAATTTTTTTCCAAGTAAATAATTAATTATGGTTTTTTATTACAACTTTTAAAAATATAAAAAATTGTATGTCTAACCACCTTAACTTGGTTAAAACTTCATGAAATTCAATTTTTCTTTTTTAATCCTATAGTATGTGAAGCATAGAATGTGATGCATGTTTTGGATTCAAAAAATGTGATATCATTTGAAAGCTATAGATGTTTTTCAATCAATCTATCAATCAGAACTTTAGTCGTAATTTGAATAGAAAATGAATAATAATTCCTTATTAAATTCAAAGTAAGGCATAATTTATATTAGTGGAAAGCTGAGAATCTCCTTTTTAAACCCTTTTCGTTTCAACAATTTTGGGTAAAAAAATGTCATCAGCCACATACCCATCATATTGCCACATTTTGGCCCATCATGATCCTGCACATACCCTCAAATTGAAATTCTTCATCAACACTCCATTGTATACATGGCCAAGGTTTTGAAGTATCAAAGAGAAAAGGTTCATATCTAGCAATACATTCATTATACTTGACATAAGTGCTATCCTCATTAGATGGGAGCAATTCCATGATAAGGTCCAGAAGATGAGGGGTATCTATAAATAATTCAAGTACAGATTCATATTGATTAATATCATACTTCATGTTATTTCCACCCCTAAGTTCCCCTCCACATAAATCAAAAAATCATGCAATTTAAACAAAATCTGAAGACCCATCAAATTGTTTCTTTTCATCAATATTTTACAATGCTACTTCAGGGATGATGTACCCATATGGATGCATCAATTGATTATTCAATAAGGTGTTTCCTACTTTGTCAATATGGATATCATCTTGTTGCATATGTATGGGTAACAATTCAACAACTATTTCAAGCACATGACCAAGTACCATAAGGAAATGAGTATATTCATCTATTTCTCCCTCAATACTAGCACTTTATTTAGTATTGTCATCATGGAAAATAACATATTCATCTTCAAATTCTTCACCATGCGAACAACTCTCACATTTAATTATCAACACATTTGACTTACACCCTTGGTAATCATCAGATATAGTTTTCACATTCACTTGTGGGAAAATGACTTCACAAATACTTTTACCACTGCATCTTCATGTGACTAGGTAGTTGTTGAAATAGAGTTACCTTCCTCAAGGATAGAGTTAAAAAACTTAGTGTTAGCCTAATCTTCATTACTTGCTATCTCATCTATACTGTATCCTTGATATTTGCAAGTAATACTTGCCAAGAACTCATCAGTATTTTCAACAAAAAGTGGATTGTTCCTACACTAGTAAGGATCATTATTTATCATCTCACATATTGATAAGGTTTCATCATAAAAGGGGTTTTGACACACCTTCATTTTTGTCATATAAGCCTCTACCTCCTCAGCATGAAGGTCTAAATCTTCCATATTATCAAGTATGTGCAGGATCATGATGGGCCAAAAAGTGGCAATATGATGGGAATGTCCCTGACAACTTTTTTTTACCAAAAATTGATGAAACAAAAAGGGATTTTAAAGGAGATTCTCAACTTTCCACCATTATAAATTATGCTTTACTTTGAACTTAATAAGTAATTATTATTTATTTTCTATTCAAATTATGACTAAAGTCCTGATTGATAAACTAATTGAAAAACATCTATAGCTTTCAAATGGTATCAAATTTTTTGAATCCAAAAAATGTGTCACATTCTATGCTTCGTATACTATAGGAATACAAAAAGAAAAATTGAATTTCATGAAGTTTTGACCAAGTTAAGGTGGTCAGTCATACTAGTTTTTATATTTTTCAAAAAATTTAATAAAAATCCATAATTAATTATTTACTTGGAAAAAAAATTTAAAAATATGCATCACAGGTACATGAGTCTACTTATATCTAAAATATTATAAAAAATATTATCATTTTATTGTGGTTAGGTGGTCGGACAAACACCTACTTATTTTTTCCCTAAAATTTAAGTACTATTGCATTGAAATTTTAAAATTTCACCAAATAGATTTTTTTTTTTTAAACAAACCTAGTAGTTTAGAAACTAAATTTAATTTTCTATAAATTCTATTCATACATATTTCTGAAATAATATAGATAACTTATTCAAATTTTTACATCAAGTTGCCTAACTCTGATTTTTTGAATTTTTTTGCCACTTAAGGGCCTAATTTTTCCATGATGATCCTACACATACCCTATCATTATATTCAAAATAATTATAATCACTAGAAGAGCATACAGATAGATTCTCAATTTCATTCACATCATCCATGGTTAACATCTTTGACTCATATTTTGAGAATTTATTGTCAAATAAATAAGGAAGCCTTTCAATATTATCAATCGGTAATGATGTTGATTCAAGATCCATATGCTTGTCATGATGTACATTCTAATCATTCAATAATGAAACCCTTTTTTCATCCATGAGTACATCACCATCCTCTTCATGCATAGATGACATCTCCATATCTAATTCATATAGACAATCATGAGTAGCATGTTCATCAACATCTTTATCATATTTAGCCTTATGCTTAGGATCAACATATTGAACAAAAACATTTTTATCCTCAAATTCCTCATCACTCACATAGTTAACATGCTCCATTGATAGAAAACCCAAAATACATCCCAAGTATTCATCATCTACAATTTTATCAATCCCTTTGAGACAAGTGACTTCATCAATATTCATATCATTGCATTCTTCATGTGAAGAAAGTACCTTTGGATCATCCTTATAGGAGCATTCATAATCATTAGAGAAGCAATCAGAAACCTCAACTTCATCATGATTTTCATCACAAGAAAATTCATCACCACATAGATCATGTTCAAAAGTTTTAGAGTGGATTCTTAGGGCTGCACTTTCAAGGTCATGATCGATGGTTTGTAATGAAATATCAACAAGTGCATTGTTTTCACTGATCACAATATGACATGGAATAACACCTTGCATCTCTTTTACTTCTCCATCACTTGAGATATCACAAGAAAAAAAATCATGCAGATTTACTTTTTTATCATCCCATGTATCTTTTTCTTCATCACTATTTTGTTGCTTAGTATATGTGTTATTTGTGAGTTGATTACAATGTTAATCTTCTGACATATTTTTTTCACTTGTTTGCATTGTTATCTAATTTTTTTCAAGAGAACATTTTCTACCTCCATTTTGAGAATCCACATTTTGTGCATAACCATATTTTTCTGATTACACAATCTTTATCCAATTAGGTACTTGGTCGAAGCTATGGGCTTTCAATTCCTTAGGAAAAGTACTCAACCCAGATTCATAAATCTCACAAAAAAAATAAATGCACATTGAATCCTCAGGTCTAAAATTTTTGGGGACTTCTATCAAAGCATCCAAAAACCTCAAAAATAGTTCATATGGTGATTATCCCTTGTGTCTCTTCATATCATACAATTCTTGCACAAAAGAGTATTTATCAACATTGCTCACATTTTTTTGATGTTCAACTTGGAGCTCACTATGATCTACACATTGTGATGATGGAAAAATTGGAACATTAGAATCCTTATCATCTTGACACAAATTTCTACTAATTGATCCACCAATTGTGTTTGCATGAAATGTGCTAGGATGAATAGCATTGGTAATTGAATATCCCTTCATCATGGAGTATTTCAAATTGTCTTCAATTTCTATGGCAATTTGATATGCCTCATACAATGTTGTGGGCTCCTTATCTCTTAGGAGATAACTCATTTTTTTATCAAATTCACCCAAGTATACCACCAGACACTCTACATCATTTGGCCTTATGCTATCAACAATCTCTCTTATGATCTTTGAGAACCTAAGATTGAAAGAAGGAACTAGCTCATCTTCTCCTTTCTCCATGCTCAAGAACTTTCATCTTATTAAGACCAAATCAATCCTTTCACCAAACTATTCCATGAACATTGCTCTTAATTCATCCCATGAATGTATGGAGGATGTTGGAAAATAAGAGAACCAATCTCTAGCATCTCCTCTCAAGGACTGAACAAATAATTTTATGACAATATCTTCAAATTCTAAATCATAATCTCCCATCATATCAACAAACTCTTGCAATTTTTTTCTTATTGATTCAAACTTTGCTTCATTGAATTTTGGAATCTTATCCCTAATCTTAGGTGGTACAACATTTGGAAAAGCAAAAATATTACTAAAATCTATGGCTCTATACCTTTTAGTACTAAAATTCCTTTGATGTGACAAAGGGTGCTCATCATGTGTTATTACATTCCAGTCTACATCTAGATGTAGAACTTGACTGGGCATCTTGCACTACCTTTTACAAGCCTTGTCATACTTATCAAAAGGAAATTCAAGTCCCCTTGTCAATTATGACCTTAAGCCTTTACAATAAAAATTCCTTTCTGTTTTACTTAAGATCTTACAACATAGCATGCTTCTTTATGATAATGTACTAATTTCAATTTACATTCAAAATGAATGCTAAATTACCACTATTATTCCCTAATATAGTTCCAATTCACCTAATAGGGAATCATCCACACCATATATCTTGAAAATTCCCACAAATTACTTACAAATATGATAATATTTTATTTAGATTCATGAGAATACCTAGATGTTTAGAGCATCCATTCACCTTCAATTTTGAAACTTGCAGATCTAAAGCTTTGTTATATTCTTTATCAAGTTCTTTGATTCATAGGTGCCACCTCTCTTCACATAGGATTATACTTCAAATAAGATGAATTGTCTTCAAAATAAATATTGGTCTGGGTTTTCTTTGACAGTCAAGCCACTTTTAGATCCTTCAAGCTTTGCTACAACTGAATCCTTCACCACGTTCAAGAATTCTACAATATCTTAACAAGATGTTTAGACTTATCGCACCATTTGACTCTATAATACAACAATATATGACTGGAGAATGAGAATTTCCCCAACAAAGTCACCAATTTTGTTGGTGTTTTTCCAACTAAACCCCAAAATTCTCTAAAGGATAGCCAATCCTTATATTCAAGACATCCCTAGGCTAGTGGCCTACACAACGAGTAAAGAATTCGAAGGTCTTTACTAATGAACTTTAGGTTTTGTGGTACCAAAGAGGGTATTTCCTGATTGTGTTCATTAGATAATTTGTCAAAATGGAGAACACTTCTTCATAGATGGGTTCCTACTACATACAAATAAAAAAAATTCACTAAGGATTTGGTTGATTGTTAAAGTAAATGATTGTCCATTTGCTAGGAACGAAGATGTATTTAAAAATTACATTTCATAATTGACATGATTTTAATAAGTACTATCCTTATTTTGAAATTATGGCTAGGAATATTAATAATTCACTTGATTGCATGAATTATTGACAAACAAGCCAGTGCCTCATCAATCGAGTAAATGGAGTCAAATATGAAATACCTAGTAATACACAAATTATTTTATTTTGAAGTAGATGGACCATTTTTGTAATTCCATACAATACAAAAACTCACAATATCCAAAACATGACTTCTTATCAAATTCTTTGCAAATTATTACAAACCTATGAATCCCCTTAAGCATTTATTTAACCCTTTGAGCTAAAGCAAAGAAACAGAGCCATACATTCAATTAAACCATTGATGACAAACGAAAAGATCCTTGATAATTTCATTGATAATGTAAAAAAGTATACAGAGGAGAGTACATTCTTTAGAATTTAGATTTGTTTTGATATCAGTCATTCATGTAGAACTATTTAAAACTATTACATATAAAACCTATACCCTAGACAATTAACTAGTATATTCATCAAGCCTTCCACATTACATTTGTTTTCTACACTTAAATTATATGCATAATACTCTAGACTCAAAATTTTCACCCTTGTAATGAGCCTTGAAATTCCTTTTATAGATGAAGGGAGAAACAAGCATCAAACTCCTTACAGTTACATTTCATAATCATTTCAAAATTAATTTCATTTCATTTGGGTCAGTTCTCAAACTATTATATTCAATCATTCATTTACCACAGGAAAATAGAAAGGAAAAAAGAGTTCCAAGCAATTAGTCGGAGAAGCACACACAAGCCTTCCAAAAGAGTTGTTTTCAAATCAGCATGTTCACCAACACCGAGAAGTCACCATCAATACCAATTTCACAAACCAAAGAACTAGCCGTAGGAGGGTCAAATCACCACAAAATTCCAAAAATTGCATGCCATTGAGTATAAGAACACGACTACCACCCATCCTTGTCAACGGATGAATAGACACCTTCACCTAGTTTCATGATAGAAATTGGAATTGCAACAATCACCTCATCATCCAAATCATCATAGGGCACAAGGGAAATAGGACAATGGCTATAATTTGTTAGAAATCAAGATCAGACATGCAAACCAAAAAACCTTGCACAAAAGAGAAAAACAAAAAAAGAAAAGCTATTGCAAAAAGATGTGCAAAATATTATTATTCAAGAATTTTTTAATTATATCAGATGATTTTCTTTATAAAAGAAATGTATGCATAACCCTAATCTTATCTTGAGCAACAAGATAGCTCAACAAGATAAGGATGAGAATAATTAACCTAGGAATTAAAATATTACCTAAGTAAAGTTATACAAGTGTAATTAAATATTAATTACACCAACACCCCCCATAAGTGCAACTTAGGGAGACGAACATAATCCTGCACCTAAAACTAAGATGAATGCAAGAAAGCATGAATGGGTCCCAACAACAAGGCCTAATTAGGTACCCTTGTACAAATGCAATAATGAGGTAGAGAAGGAAAACCTAGTGGGACAAAACCCCCCTACAATGAGATGACTATTGCAAAGAAGCACTGGAAAAACACCATGGAGTAACATTGGAACCGCAATATGACAAGCAAGGAAAGATACTTCTATCTACAAGAAACCAAAGCATAATCATAATAATGCGACAACAGACCCGATGCCATGAAACACTGGAAAACTCACAAACTAGAACAACCATGGAATCTGTGAAGCAACAATAGATGAAATGATGACAAAATCTAGAAACTATGTATCTCGATGCCAATGCCAAACTGTGACTAAAAATATTCCATGTGAACAAGTACCATAAAGACTCAGGAACATTAACCATAAAAATATGGCCCTCAAACTGAGAAGGATCTAAACCAATGCGGATCAATAACCATAAACTCCCAATCTGAAGTGTGAACCAATGTGAATTTGATATGTGTCAAGGAAGAGAAAGATATGTCCAAAAGAAAACTAAGAAACTAGATACAACCCTAGAATCTATGAAGCAATAGTAGATGAAATGATGATAAAATCTAGAAACTGTGTATCTTGATGTCGATGCCAAACTGTGACTAAAAATCTTCCATGGGAACAAGTACCATAAAGACTCTAGAACATTAACCATAAAAATATGGCCCTCAAACTGAGAAGGATTTCAACCAATGCGGATCAATAACCATAAACTCCCAATCTGAAGTGTGAACAAATGTGAATCTGATATGTGTCAAGGAAGAGAAAGATATGGCCAAAAGAAAACTAAGAAACCAGATACAACCCTAGTATCTGTGAAGCAACAGTAGATGAAATGATGACAAAATATGGAAAATGTGTATCTCGATGTTGATGCCAAACTGTGACTAAAAATATTCTATGGGAACAAGTACCATAAAGACTCTGGAACATTAACCATAAAAATATGGCCCTCAAACTAACAAGGATCTGAACCAATGCGGATGAATAACCATAAACTCCAAATCTGAAGTGTGAACCAATGTGAATCTGATATGTGTCAAGGAAGAGCAAGATATGGCCAAAAGAAAACTAAGAAACCAGATACAACCCATGGAATTTTCAATCAAAACAAGATGAAGATCAAGGTGCATGCACACTCTAATCAGATTATTATGCAAGAAACCCCACTAATGGAACTTTATCTCAGTTCATTTATTACAATAACCCAATGATTGTAAGAGGAGAGAATGATAATGTGCATAAATTTAAAATAAATAAAGACCTAAAATCTGTGTAGAGGATTGAACCACCTTTCCAATGCCGCAAGAATGGGGAAAAAAGGATCACTGAGTCAAAAGATATGCCCTCCAGAGTGAAAAAAACAACATCTAAGTTCAAGGACCTAAAAAATAAAATTGGAGAAAAATCAGAGAAATCTACCTCCACCACTAGATTGGTGTCAGAATCAGCTTTCCAATGGTATCTCGTTTGCAAAAAAATGACTCTGTACGCAAAATTTACGCCCGATTTTGTAAAAGTGGTCTAGAAAGGCCAATAAGGCCTGTAGGCAAGCCAGGGGGCATAAGAAAAGTAAGCCCCTAATCCAGTCCGTGACTAGTGGCTAAGGTGGAGCCCCTAGTCATCCATATAACCACAAGTTTGAGTTGAGGGGCTGGCTGGGGCTGAGCGCCAAGCTCCTGGTCCTCCAAAGGACCTGCGCGGGGGCTGGGGTCGGTCGGGGGATGGGCGCATAGCGCCTGGTCCCCCATATGATTGGGGCTAACGGAGGAGTAGCCTGCGGGGGCAATGTGGCTGAGTGGCAGTTGAGAGGGCATCACCCGGTGGCTGATGCTCCTGGTAGCTGCCAAGTGGTGCGATGGCAGAGCTGTCGATTAAAACTAGAGGCATAGGATTGAATGCAATGTTTTCTTCTTCTTCCTTTTTTATGAAAATGTGCCTCGATCTGTGTGTTGGGGAGGCTGTATGGCCTCCCTGGATTTTTTTTTTTACTCAAAATCAACTTTCACCAAATTCGATGAAACAAAAGGCGTTTTTAAGGTTTTTGGCCATTGCGAATGCAATGGTGACCTCCGTTTGTGCCCAAAATGCTCCAAAAAATCACTGAGCTTCAAACCCTCATGGATCTAGAAAATGATGACCAAAATATGAAAAATAAAATTCAATCTCAAGACTTTTTCTAGCGTTTTGAATCCAATGGTGAAGCCTGATCTGATCCAAGATGTTGCATAGATGAACTCAAGGCATGAAACCCTCTAGGAATCCCGAACGAACTCTACAATGATTTTTTCAAAAATCTAAGAAGGGGTTGCAAATCAAGGCTCTAATACCATCTTAGAAACCAAGATCAGACATGGGAACCAAAAAACCTTCCATAGAAGAGAAAAACAGAAAAAACAAAGCTATTGCAAAAAGATGTGCAAAATATTATTATTTAGGAATTTTTTAATTACATGAGATGTTTTGCTTTATAAAAGCAATGTATGCATAACCCTAATCATATCTTGAGCAACAAGATAGCTCAACAAGATAAGGATGAGAATAATTAACCTAGGAATTAAAATATTACCTAAGTAAAGTTATGCAAGTGTAATTAAATATTAATTACACCAACATAATTAGGGTCGGCTCCTCCTTCCTCACTTGAAGAACTATCAGAAGTTATATCAAGAACACTAGGCTTCCTTGAACAAACATTAGGACCCTTACTCGGCCTCATTAGTTCTTTCACAAACTCAACAGGCCCTTTTCCTCTAAACTTGACTAATTCTTCTAAAACGGTCATATTTCTTAGACTATAAGTACTCTTGAGAACAATTTTCTTGTCCTTCTTACATATACTCCTATTACCCTTCAGGAAAGTCAACATTTTTTCCATAATGGATTTGGCTTTAGATGCATATGTGAGTGGTTCCTGCATATTCAACCTCCTAGACCATCAGAATGGTGTGGAAGGAGTACTTGGGTCACTCATTTTCCTAGAGTAAAACACTAACCAAAGCCTATCTTGTAGGAAAAAAACTAGCTAGAACCTTTAGAGAATATCCACTCACAAAAATTCACTCCTCTAGTACATGTAGCAATTATTTCTATGCCTTGATAATTTGTGAATGATAAAAAGAAATAGAGGAAATCCTCATTAAATAAGGGAATTGGAAGTGAGTTACATTTAATGGTCACCTTGGCTTGCTTGAGTGAGCAGAAAATCAATCGATGCAGGTTGAATCTTGACCATCGATTGTTCCACATTTAAAACTCGATCAATGAGGCTCATTAAGGCTCACCACTTTCTTTTATGCACTTACTTATAAACAATGATGAGGTGCTTTAAAACTGCCACGTACCCATGTGTATCCAAACACCATCATTCTTCACTTGCTTGCCACTGATCTTGATGATCTTAGCCAGAAAACCAATTCACGTCACCCATCACATCTTCCAGTTTTTCCTTGGGACCTCATCATATGATGGCTATGAAGCCAACGATGAGATATTAGGCATTGATCTTGATCGCAAGAGGATCCTAGTTGGAGACTTAAATTTCATCACTCATCATGTCTTCCCTTTTCATTGAGAAATCTGAACCCACGATAGACTGATCCCGCACGATGGGGAGAAACTCCACCCATCAAAAGTCGCAAGTTCCCTTTTAGAATGCACAAGACAATTAGTGATAGTGGTAAGGATAACAATCGGTTAAAAACTGAACCGTATCGCTCATTGGGGGTTACCTTTCGGTAGTGAGAATCCAACACATGATGGGCGATGAACCTCGGGCAGTAAGAAATATAGTGTATCACTCGTTGTGGGATGGACATGGGAAATTCCAAAGGAACATGCGATGATCAATGAACTTCCTATAGTAGACTGAAGTAATGCTAAAAAGAATGTGGGCATAATTTTATTTTCAAAGGGAACCTCCTAGTATCGACGAGTGACCAAAGTGTTGGGGCCAGTTAAAACAATGATGATGAAGACATAAAATGCCACTTAAGAAACCAGTTACCTGATGTAGCCAATCAATGAGGAAACATAATCCGATTGGAGGATTAAGGGTATAAGTGAATGGAGACCACAAAAACCCTAAACCCAGTAATAATAGCAAGGAATAATCAATTACAGGCTTGGCCATGGAACGAGTGGGACAATGAAATTTTAGGGTTCCACCAGAAAGTACTAGTGTGGGACATACATTTGCGTCATAAAAGTGTGAAGAAAAGAGAGTGTTCTCGTAACACTATGTTTCTTGTGTCATATTTCAAATCTATCATTATTTTTGTTTTGGTAGGATTGGTGTTCTACCTGATGTATTGTTTTGAGAAGGATTGGTGTCTTTTTTTTGGTGGGGATTGGTGTCTCTTGTAGGTTGGTTCCTATTAAATCATTTGGGGATTTGTGCCTCTGATAGGTTAGTTCCTACTTCATATTGTTAAATTCCCTTAAAATATTTATTCTTGTGATAGCTTCTCAACATGGTTTTTCCCAATTTGGCTTTCCATGTAAAAATATTTTGTTGTGTTATCATGTGTGGTTCTTCAATTTCTTTAGTTATTAGCTTGTATGGTTCAGTTCTCTTTATGTTGAAAAACTATAAAGTGATTGTGAAGTTTTTTAGAATTGTTGTGATTGTTTGGATCTATTGATTCACCCCCCTCTTAGTAGATTGTATGCCCTTCAAGTTTGTTGTGAAGAATCATATATTTTGATAACTATAGCAAAGTTAAGAATTTTAAATTTATTAGATCTATTGATTCACTCCCCCATCTTAGTAGATTATGTGCCCTTCAATTGGTATCTGAGCCAAGTTCCTTTAAAGAAGCCTAATAGTTTAAGGTAGTTCTAGGTTAGCACACTCAATTTCTTAGGAAGGATTCTCTAGAAATAAAGCTCCACTCTTTGATGGATCTAATTTTACATTTTGGAAAGCTAGGATGGAGTCTTAATTTATGACTCTAGGAATGGATATCTAGATGTCAATGATAGAGGGATATGAGATTCCTAAAAACCCTCCTAGGGATCAGGCCAGAAAGAGGGCTTGTGAAATCAATGCTAAGGCAAGGAATGCTATTTTATGTGGATTGACTAACTCTAAATTTGTGAGAATATGAGAATATTGTCACTTTCCTACTCTAGGTTGATGATGTTGTCAACTCTATTTGAGGTATTGGAGAAGAAATGAAAGAAAAGTTTGTTGTGGAAAGGGTACTCAGATCTCCCCCTAGAAGGTTTAACCCTAAAGTCTTTGCAATTGAAGAAGAAAAGGATTTGAATGCTTTGAAGTTGACTGAACTACATGGAATTCTAACTAATTTTGAAATTAGGTTGCAAAGAGAAGATACTATAAGAAAAGAGGTTGCATTCATAGTATCTAAGAATCAAGTTGATCAAGATGCTAATATTGGATCAAATTTGGAGGAAGCCAATTTTTTTAGAAAGCTATAAAGAGGTTCCAATAAGTACAAAGGAAATTTACCTTTTAAGTGCTTTAATTATGGTGAAGTAGGAAATTTTATGGCTAATTTTCCCCATAAGGACTCTAACAACAAAGGCATGGAAATAAATCATTTCATAGAAGGAATAAAGGTTAGATGAAACATAAGAGTTTCTATACTAATGAAGAAGAATACTACTCTACTAATGAAGAAGATGAAGATATCTACAGAGATAAAAATGGAATGGATATTTTCATGGATTTTGAAGCTACTAAAAGAGATGCAAAATAGATTTCATAAACAATAAAGATGAAGTAAATATTATGGAATATTTGCTCTGTACTGAAAAATAAATCAAAAGGATAAAGAATAGAATTATAGAAGAAGTGAAAGCTAAAGAAAAAGTATCTCAGAATTTGAAGAAATTAGAAAATATGATTGCTGATCTAAAGATATAGACAAAAGAAAAAAGGATTGAAGAATTTTTGACCGGAAAGGTAACGCCAAGAGACAAGGACTATGAGAAGCTGAAAGAAGAATTATGACAAAAAGAAAGAGCTTGAGAAGGTGGATCAACAACTACAAATGAATTTTGGGAAGAGAAATGAAGTCATAGATCAAATATTGGGAATTCAAAGATCTCAACATGACAAAACTAGAATTCGTTTTAATAATCAGAAGAGCAAGGTGATAGAACATTCTGTGAAGACTGCTAAAGCAAGTCTAGATGTGGCTTGCTCTAGAAGTTCAAATTCTAAAAGAATCATGGCAAGTGATGAAAGAAAGACATAACATGATTGATTTATTCAAGTATAGAACAAAAAAAGAAGATCTAGAAGATAGGGATACAACACCAAGTTCAATTATCCTTTCTATCATTATTTTTTTAAGTGCAATATTTTTTTCATAAGACTATGGACTGTAGAAAATCTTTGATAAGAAGAAATAACTTTATCAGCAATAATGCATTTTCACCTCTATACAATTTTAATGTTATATTTTACAAATCAAAGAATTGGACACATTGCAATGAAATCTATAAAAAAAATTGAGTCTTACTCTACTGGAAAATGGAAGAAAAGCATCAGAAAGTAGGATTCATGTATCAAATAAAGTTTGGAAGAAAGTTATGAAATAAAAGAAGTCAAAAAAGTCAATGATTTCTCATACTACTCTCCATGATAAAAAAGAGAAGAATCTATGGATCATTGTTGAATGCATAACACAACTAAGAGGGGGGTGAATCAATTGTACCTTCAAACTTGAGAACCCTTATTAACATTCAGATCCACATTCATTCATTAAAACCTTAAATCCATTATGATGATTTAACATGAAAAGAAAGTAATTGAAACTTAAACAACTTAACACCATACACAAGAGAACACCAGATTTACATGGAAAACCCAAGAAGGGAAAAACCATGGTGAGGATTGGATCACAATATAAGTAATATCAACATTGAATACAATAGGGGTCGTTGCTGGAGGGCTCACTACCCAAAGAAGAAAGGCTCACTGCCAAAATAGAAAAGAATATAGAGAAGGAATGTTACATAGAGAAAAGAATCTAAATGCAATAAATAATCCACCACAATGTCACCAACACCTTCACAACATGACTAAAGAATTGTAGCCACCTTCTACTCACTACATCTAGTAGACAAACAAATGAAAGCTTGTACTGCACTTCTCAATTTCACACTCTAACAATTTTCACTTCACATCATTCACATCTCTTTCATTTATCTCCACATCCTTCAAAAACTCAACTCATACTTATACCATCATAAACATTGATACCATTCTGCAATGTTAACTATACACATCAACCATGCAAATTCAAATTAGGTCGGCACCAATATACACTTTCATGGAAGATAGAAGTGAAAGAGGACCACATCACACCTTAATTGGGACCCAAATATATAACACCACACAACCACATGCTTCTACAAATAATAATTATCCACCAAGACTAGTGTAAACACCAGGTTAATCATTATGTATGTAAACACCATTAAACTTTGGAGTATACAATTCCTTGAACCCAAGGATGAATTGTGAACCACACACCATGCTTGAAAATGATCTAGAATATTCCTCAAACACTCAAAAATCCAACAAAATCCTTCGCAGCAACTTCCACTTGAAGAATGTAAACACCCAATACACTCAAACAACCTTGCCATACACTATTACTAAAGAAACATACTTTTGAAGTACCAAACATCAAACCACATTGACCAAACAAAGATACCGACACTATCAATAGTCCTTCAAATCTATAAAACCTTAAACCACTCTTTAGAGAAGCACAAAGCATAGACATTTCTCCTAGACACCTCTAGATGCATAGTTCACACACTAGTGAACAAAACTTCTTCTATACAATAATATATCACACTAAATTTTGAATACAACACCTTAGAACACATCTGATCAACATATCCAAATCACAAAATTTGATCTTCAACCTAGAATAAATTTAGAGCAACACAAGAACACGAATTTGCAACCCAAAACACCACTACAACACAATGTTTCCAAGAAGGGGGAGAAGAAATATATAACTGATTTTTATTTTGTTCTCAGTTTAAAACACAATTTAATGAGCATTGTGAATCTTTTTCAAAAAGGGTATAGAGTATCTTTTTAAAATGGAGAGTGCACAATTTTAGACAAACTTCCAAGTAATCAACTCATTTCCAAGGTTCAAATGACCAATGATAGGATGTTTCCCCTAAGGTTAAAACCATATTTGAGTGTATATTATGCTCAAGCGCACCACTCAATGTCTCCTCATGTGGGTAAAGAAGAAAATGAAGCAGTCATGCAAACAAGTTTTCAAACATAAATAAAAGATGAAAATTGGCTTTGGCATCTAAGATTTGGGAATTTAAACTTTGGAGCCCTAAATTTGCTTCATAGGGAAATCATGGTCAAGTGATTTCCTCTAATAGAGAAACTGGAAAGAGTATGTTAAGGGTGCATCTTAGGAAAGCAACATAGAGAATCATTTCCAGCAGGTATGCCAATGAGAGCTAAGGCACCTTTGTAGATCATCTATTTAGATTTGTGTGGGCCAATGCAAACACCTTCAATAGGTGGTAGATTCTATTTTTTTACATTCATTGATGATTACTCAAGGGAAACATGGGTTTACTTTCTAAAGCATAAGAGCGAGGTGTTTGAATAATTTTTTCAATTCAAATCTCTTGTTGAAAAACAAAGTGGTCATTACATAAAAAAATTGACAATTGATAGAGGTGATGAATACATCTAAAATTACGATCTAAGATTTTGGAAGGAACATGGAATTCACAAGCAATTCACAACTAGATACACACCTCAACATAATGGGGTAGTTAAAAGGGAAAATAGAACAATTGTGGAAAAGGCTAGAAGCATGTTGAAAGCCAAACATTTTCCAAATGAATATTGGGCTGAAGATATATCTTGTGTAGCCTATATAATGAATATATTTCCAACAAGAATTGTCAAGAATATGATTCCAAAAGAAGCTTGGAGTGGAAGAAAACACAATGTTGCTCACATGAGAGTGTTTGGATGTGTTTCATATGCACATGTACCGAATGAATTGAGAAGAAAACTAGACAACAAAGGAGAAAAATACATATTTGTCAGATATAGTGATGAATGAAAGGCTTACAAGTTGTATAATCCAGTCAACAAAAAGGTTATAATCAGCAGAGAAAAAATAGTCAACATATTAGCTCAAGCATACCACAAGAGGAAAATGAAGTTTCTATACCAGTAGGTATTCCTTCAAATGTGACTCCTTCCACCCCTAATCAAGCTCAACAAAGTGGTCCACAAGTGACACCACCTTCAAGTGTAAGGGAAGTCTCACGTATACAAGAAAAAATTATAACAAGTGCACAACAAACACCTACAACATGGATTTTTAGTGTAGGACTAGCAAGTCCACATTCCATGGGTTCTACATCAAGTGACATGTAAAATCCTACATTGGAAAGCTTAAGAAGAAAAAAAATGAGAAGTATTGGAGAGATTTATGAGCATATTGAAGGTGAAAATAATGCAGGTCAAACTTCTCTCTTTTCTTTATATCCACTTGTAGATGATCCAATTCATTTTGAAGAAGCAATTAAAGAAGAAAAATGGGTAAATACAATGGATGAAGAAATTGATGCAATTGAAAAGAATCAAACATGGGAATTAGTGAGCCTTCCAAAAGGAAAATATGTCATAGGAGTTAAGTGGGTTTACAAAACCAAGTTAAGTGCAAATGGTGATCTGCAAAAACACAAGGAAAGACTAGTGGCAAAGGGATATTTGCAACAGCCTGGAATTGATTACAGTGAGACATTTTCTCCTATAACTCATCTAGACACCATGAGAATGATACTTTCCAGAGCAGCTCAAAACAAGTTGACTCGTTTATCAAATAGATGTAAAATCAACATTCTTAAATGGTCATCTTGAAGAATTTTTTATGGAACAACCACCTAGGTATGAGATTTTAGGCCAAGAAGACAATGTTTATAAGATCAAGAAAGATCTATATGGTCTCAAGAAAGCCCCAAGAGCTTGGTACAATAGAATTTATTCTTATCTTATACAAAATTGTTGGTAGATGGTCAGCACTCCCCTCAGAATTCGTGGCATGGACTAACTACCTCTCGTGGATCTGTTAACTCTGGCAGTTGTATTAGGCATTAATAGGTCAATCTTTTGGTGCAATGGCAACTGTGGGCCAACAAGTGGTATCAAAGCCAAAGGTGTTGGGTTTGAATCCTCTCGGGTAATGCTGAGGGGGAATTTTTGGTAGATGGTCAATGCTCCCCTCGGGATTTGTGACATGGACTAACCACCTCATGTGGATCTGTTAACTCTGGCAGTTGTCTCAGGAATTAACAAGTCAATCTTTTGGTGCAACGACAATTTTGGGCCAACAAAAATGGCTTTAATAGGTGTAGTAGTGAACCTACTTTATACACAAATATGAATGAAAAAGGTGAAATTTTCATTGTATGCTTATATGTTAATGATTTAATATTCACGGGTGACTTATCCATTTATTTTTTCAAAGAAGCTATGAAAAATTAATTTGAAATGACTGATTTGGGTCTAATGAAATACTTTTTAAGCATTGAGGTCAATCAAAATGAAAATGGTATAGGGTGATCCCACAATATTGGTTTACAATTTTTGGCCAAACTGGACACTGAACTAATTTTTTCTAACTAAATCTTCACTTTCAGGAACCTACAGCGGCTAAACCGTGAGGAATTTGAAGATGATGCAAACTAGTGATTTGTGAAATTTTATCTATAGATTCTAAATATATTTTTTCAATTTTTCTGGAATTAGATTGCATTTCTTTTTCCATCTCCTTCAAAAACTAGTTTTTTTCAGTAAACACCATTTTTAAGGAGTGATGCTCACCATATACAACATAACTTTTTTTCCATGAAGGATAATTTTTTTTTTTTTATAATTTACATTTGTAACTTTGATATCTAGCGTTTTCATTTGGTTTCATAGGGTTTTATTGAATATTTTTTCCTTAATCAAGTTTTGAAGTCAAACCAATTAAAATTTAGACATAGGTGGACTATATACAACTTTTTTTCTATGTAACGATTTTTATTTTTTTTGGTTGGATCAAGGACTTCAATATCTAGTGCACTAATATTTTTCAATTTTTTTTTGATAATTTATATTTTTCCACATGTACAGAATAGAGAGCTTTGATTTTTGGTGAAAAACCTACATTCACAAGAAATAAAAAATAAATATAATAATAAAATTAAATTTATTTAAAATTATAATTTTTTGGAAGCTTATAATAAGGACTACATAATTACAAAAAATAAATTTCAAATTAACTCATTAGATCCACCAAAAGGTAAATCAAAAGTGATTTTTTATTAGCATTTTGATAGGTGTAAAGGAGACTCCGTTATAGGTATGGTTTAAAACTAGTGAGGTTCTATTCAAGGGGGTTTGATCTAAGGTGGTTCAATCAAACCCTCTTCAATTGGAATCCTTTAAATGAAACTTTTCAAGGGTTAAATCATTATATTTTCTAAAAAAATGTGATTTCAGAAAAAATCAAGATCTCGCAAAAATTGTAAACCAGTATTGTGGGATCGCCCTATATTCATCTCTCAAACAAAGTATGCTTATGAAATTTTTAAAAGGTTTAATATGTTGAAATGAAAATCGGCACCAACACTGATTGTCATAGGTTTGAAGGTAGGCAATGATGACAAATGATCCAATGTAGATCCAACTTTATATAAGAAACTTTTTGGTAGTCTCATGTAGCTAACAACCACAAGGCAAGACATAATGTATGGTGTAAGTATTCTTGGTTCCCAAATGAACAGATCCAATGAGTCCTAAAGAATATCCACTTTCTCATATTCAGACTCAGAGATGGATTTGGCCAACAAATAGGAAATGAGATTGAAACACATTTCCCCTGCACTTTAGGCTCTATTAAACTTTGGAGGGTAATCCCAATAGTATATTTACAAATACTCTTGTGTGCCAAAGTACTCCAAATACTATAAACAAATGATTCTCCTTTACATTCTCAATAGAAATAATGCCCTAAAGGCTTGGCCGACTTCTACAGTAATGCCTAATTTAAACATCAGAGATGTAATTCATGAAAATCCACACACAATTAAATTGAGATTGATAGGTAAATTTGATTTTAAAATTGTAGTTGCTCACAAATACTCTTAGGAAACTACAACATTAAGAGACCAATGTCATATCCTAGGGTGGAGTCATCCAAACCATATAATTTAGAACCTAACACAACATTCAATCTGTCATAATTATGCCTATCAAATGATGCTTTACACCATTGATACCAGCAACTAAACTAGCCATACTTAGCAATCCTAGCACACATCTGCATAAACCTCCATTTATGTTACTAAGAATTAACACATTCTTTAAATGAGAGTAATAACATCAAACAAACATACAAGGAAAGAAAATAAGTTGAATAATAACAATCTTTGATTACTCATATTCAAAATTTATGCAATGTGAACAATGGAGACAACCAGTTTAGAATATTTTGTCATTTATATTCAACTATGACTATACTGTAATTACATTATTCATTACAGAACTCATATCACTCTAGAAACCTAAAACAATAGCATTATACATTTGAATCCCTATTAAAAAAGTGTTCTTGTGAAAGAAAAAATGTGCAATCTCCTACAAATGAGAAGAAGAAAGAAAAATATAGAAGAAGGAGAAACCCTAAAACTACATTTGTTGTTGACACTTGGATCCATTTTTCTCCATTGATCTGTAACTACCCTTGCTTCTTGAAGAAGTTTCAATCTGCTCCCAGATTCATGCATCTTACATTCACTTGCCCTGTAACAGAAAATATTCCCTTCATGATGACCTTCTACATCCATGCCTTATTGTTGAAAATATTTGTTGACCATGAAAATATTCATTCCATTTTATCCTAAAGAAAAAAATATTTTCTCCTCTACAAAAGCCCTTTTATTTCTCTCCCTTTACATTTATAGCTAAAAATAATGAAAAATCCTTTCTTCTAGCAAAGAAAACTCTTTGCTACAGTGAATATTTTATTCACTTTATAAATTTTTCACCCATATTTTATTACATTGCACCTTACATTTTAAAATATTGATTTTAAAACGATGGAGGTTTTATTTTTTTAAAATCCGGCACCATAAAACATTACTCGTTCTTTTCTACATTTTATATTTAAAATACAACCTTTTTACTCACCAATATTTAAAGTGAACAACCCCTATCTTTTCAACAATATTTTTACTCACCACTTAAACAATGCATTTTAAAAAATTTATGGGACCCATCTTAGCTTCCACTCTCCAATCCCTACTATCCCGTTGCTTTTTATGATGACAACAAAATTTTTCTCGAGCTCAGGGGCAATATAATTTAATACTTCACACCTCTCTTGCCCGCTTCCGCATGCCTCTTTTGCTATTGTCACCCTTCCTCTCATGGGCTAGTGGGAAAAAGTGTGGATGTTTCCATGTAGCATCCATTTCTTTTTCCCTCCTTTGATTTTCGATGTGCCCTAATTTTCACCATGCTCTATAGCATCACTTGATCCATGGCGATGAAGGGAAATATCTACAGTAATTAGCACGTGATTCCATCTTTCTTCCATCGCAGAAATGAGCATGAAATCTTTCCATAGAACATAATCAACCCCAACACATAGTCCATCCGTCAATTCTCACTTAATTCGAAGACCTCACATCAATATGCTTCTGCTCAGAAAGTGTTGAAGAAAAATATAATTTGGATGCCAGCGTAGAGTAAACCTACTAGATTTTCTCACATAATAGCATCAAGCATAGATGCTCCCTTTAGCAACCACATGAACCAATGAATGAATTTCCTCAACAATGTTTAGGTGGTCTTCCAATAGCAAGCACAATGGCACCCTTTCATTCACAAACATTTTCTAATCTCTATGCCAAATTAGAATTTCATCAAACAATTTTGATACATTTTTACTTCAAAGTGAAAACTTGCCCCGACACCCTGGCTACAAATCAGATTGACCCCTTTTAGCTTGTCCATTGGCAGCGTAAGCACCTTTTAGTCTGCACCTTTTAGTTTACGCTAATACTTTGCAATATATTCTCAAACACTCTCAAAATGTGTGGCCACGTTCTCTGGATGCACCATTGAGGCCCTTCATTCCTCTCACAATCTTTTTCTAGGCACATTTGTTTACACTCATCTCATGTAAAATTATTTGAAACATCAAAAGGACCCCTAGCAGCTAACACTATGTTTTCCATTCACATCATAGGCATTTTCCTTAGTGCCAACATTTTACAAGCAATTCACAGGCCTGCAAGATGAGTTTCCTTACTCATTGGATCCCTCCTCTCTAGCTTACGCACAACAAATCAACCCTAATTTCCACATGAACTGTCAATCATAAGAGTACTTTCCATCTGCTTCATTTAGTGTAGCCTTGATTGCTTCATTGCTTGTTGCTAGTGTTCTTCTCCACAATGTATTTTATCTTCCTCAAGTTGTTTTGTCGTTCTTTGGATTCAATTTCTTCACCTCACTCATTCAGCGTGGTGGCAACATTGTTCCTATGACCAAGCTTATTGTGATTGGTGCATAATCAAATCTTGACAAAATGAATGGCTACAGTATGAAACAAATAATATAGAAGGCCTCTAATCTTTCTCCCTTTAATTATATCGAATGCAAGAGCACTCGAGCCTACAACCTTATTCTCTGATGCTTTGAGGATGAATTCAATATCTTCAAACAGTTCTCTTTCTTCCATTGGGGTATCCGTTAAGTTCCCAGGTTCAATCAAAGGTTCCCCAAGATCGTGCAACCTTTGAAAGCAAAGCCTCTTTATAACATATCCTATTTAAGCAATCTAGCAAGATTAAAATAGTGTTGTGACTTTATCCCATGGCTACTCAAATGCAACACCACCCTCTTGCCTTCCATGGTAACACTATTATCTTCTCATCATAATTGATGCTTCTCTCCATAGGGTGTGCCACAATCTTGTCATTTACAATGCTTCTAGGTTTACTTCCTTCTGCTGCATTCAATCCCTAAGTGACTTCATTTGGATTCTCTCGACCCTTCTTCAATTTTGCAACAACCACCCACATGTGTGCAAGGTCATTTTCTAGGACTACTTCTCTTTATTTTGCTTCCCCAATCTCAATAGCCTGCATAAGAACTTGTGACTTGAATGAAATGTCCCCTTCAATAATTGAACATCCACATTTCATTACCTAAGGGATTAACACATGGATTTGAATTTTGACAAGTATCAACATATATCTTATTATTATGCAAATCAGTATTCTCCTCGTTCAAAGTGAGCATTTCCATGTTTTCTTTATGCAAACAACCACCTACAGCTTGGAATATAATTATCATTATTTGAATCATAAGTTGAGATATCAAACTTGACCCTCATACATTATTGTGGTTCTTTAATGGAAGCATCATTAATTGTGTCTCCATTACCAACATTGGAACATATACAAATTCATAATTGTGTAAAGCATGGTTGGCCCCCATGTGGACCCAACTAATTTTTATTTTTTTTGAAACAAATTTCATCTTCAATTGACCTTAGGCTGCTTGCATATGCATCTGACATGAAAAATTGAAGTGGTTTTTCATTGAAATTTTCTTTCTGGCATTTTTGCATAGTAATCAAAATTGGGCAAGTGGGCTCTGAAATTTCCCTAGAAAACTAGTCAAATGACCCCCTAGAGACATGAAAATGCACAAGCATGTAGACATTTGACCCAAGAATGCAACACAACAAATGGATTGGAAAAATAGATTTCAAGCTGCAAGATATTCATTGAAAAAGTATCTCACTCAGGCTTTTCTGCAATTGTACCTATTCAAAACCAATTAAAGCTCACCATGTTGCCACTTCAAAAAAATACCAAATCATCTCTTGGGGAACTGCCATTAGACACACTAGTTCATTTGGGTACACTGAGTATGTGTGCAAGAGGAATTTCCTTGAATCATTATTCATCACAAGATATTAGGGGTCAAAGCTCACCATCTTGAAACATTCTAGAAATGCAGATGTAAAAACCAAACAAATTGCACTTGCTTTTGATCTCGAAAAAATATCAAATTTGAACATGAGACTCTGAAACTGGACCAGGAAGCATATGAATGTGGGGGGAATACAAGGAATCAATATTTTTTTCACGATGATCATCCAACTATGAAATTTTCACTCGAATAGATGGCCACTTCATAGAACTCGGATTTCACAAACAACAAAACAGTCCCAAAACCCTCCAATTTTGCTCTTCAAAACTATGTCAAAACTCATCATGGAAAGTTGAAAATTGATATGCATGTTCACATATGTCAACTGATTATGCTCACTAAAGGATTTGATATGAAAATTAACTGGCCTTGAATTATGACCTGCCAAAGTAGGTCACTTGGGTAGATTTTTTAAGGGCACTTTTGAGTGTGCAGATCAAATTTTTCAACATGGGCACTCAAAATTTGAAATTTTTGAAGGTGCTATCAAATCTGATTTCAAGGTTAATGGAGTCTCCAAAAGACTCACATTGGAAAGAAAGGAAAAGAATTCTAAGATATGTGAATGGAAAAAGAAATTATGGCATTCAATATTCATGCTCAAATGAGTTCAAGCTCATAGGATACATAGATAGTGATTGTGTTAGAAGCATTGATGATAGGAAAATCACATCTGGTTATGTTTCTCATTTTGGAACAAGGGTTGTATCATGGGCATCAAAGAAACAACCCATTGTCACTCTTTCTTTAGCAAAAGTAGAGTATGTAGCAGCAATAGGGGCAGCATGCCAAGCAATTTGGATGAGAAGAGTGTTGAAAGAGTTGAAGCATGAACGAGAAGATGCAACAAAGATACATTGTGACAATAAATCAACCATAGTACTATCCAAAAATTCATGCTTTCACAAGAGAAACAAACATATTGACACTAGAAATCATTTTATTAGAGAGTTGATTAACAATGGATAGATCTTTTTGGAATTTTGAAGATCCCAAGATCAATTTGTTGATATATTTACAAAACCATTGGGAAAGGATGCATTTGAATATTTTAGAAGTTGTTTGGGTGTCTATGTTTGTGCCGAAAATTTCAAAATTGTAAGTGAAGATAGATGCGCTAGAAATTTTAGAACTATAAGTGAAGAAAAATGTGTAAAAAATTTTAGAACTGTAAGTGAAGAAAGATGCGTTGGAAATTTCAAAACTAAAAGCGAAGACAGATGTGTCAGAAATTTCAAAACTGTAAGTGAGGATAGATGCGCTGAAAATTTCAGAACTGGAAGTAAAAATGGATGCTCCAAATTTTTTGAGAAGGATGTTAGCTAGTTGTGATTAAGGGGGAGTGTTGGAAATTAATCCCAACTGTTGCATTTATTACTCCTCCGTATATTTTTCTAGTAAACATTTATCTTTCCATTGTCTCACATGCATATAAGATAGCTTTAGATTTGTATGTAATGCAAAATCGCTACATTCATATTTTCTTTGTTGGCTATTAAATCAACATTTCATTGTAATTAAAGTTTTTGGTTTTCCCTCCATTTTGTTGGGCTCATTCATAGCTTATGCAAGAAGTTTTGTATTGTCTTTTTTCTGGGTGAAAAAGAACTGAAAAATAGAATGAATAGAATGTAAGTAAGGAAAAAAAGAACAAAAAATTATTGTTGTACAAACAACATGAACATTCTCAAAATAGGGGACTTTTATTTTGTTTTTCTGGGCATAGAAGAGCAGTAGCTCTATCATTGAACAAGCAATCTTTTGTATGAATTTCCGTTATTAATATAAAGAGTTATTTGTAGTTCATCCCCTACTCTTCTCTATGTTTTTTGTTTTTTGTTTTACTCTGCCTCTGTTCAGATAATGATGGTAGAAATGTATCATAAATAATCTATTACAATGATCTTCAATTATTTCTTGGTAACATTCAATCATTTCAAAATAGATGATGATTGTGCTTAAATAAAATAATGTAACATATAAACAATGACAAACATAAACTAGATCAACTCCAATGACTAGTGAAAGAGACAACAAATTTAAAATTTAAAATTATGAAATTTAAATATACTAATATAAAAATTACCTAAAGCAATCCTACACTTCTATGTGATGCAAAAGATTTAAAGAAAACGTGAATAAACTCAAAAAATAAATAATTATGAAAAAAGATAAAATAATATTATAAACTAAACTAATTTTATGTAAAACTTATTATCATATAAAAACCATCTACATAAAAATAAATTCAAGAGAAAATGAACGTCATTTTCAAAATTATAATTTTAACATACACATTGATACTAGTAACTCTAAAGCATAGTGTGTCACCCACTTTACAAAGCTACACCTTGTGCGAGACTTTATCAAAACAATCATTACAAACACAAACAGAATACCTTTCTGGAATAGAGTGGGGGTCGGAAGCAGTCAGCACCACGTCATTTCCTTTATCTGAAAGTAAGTGCCAGTTAAGTATTTGTTTCTACAAAGTTAGATTTAGGCAATCAAGTTATTATTAAATATGTGTTTTCTACCTCTGAAAGAAAATTCTGAATAGAATTTGCCTTCACATTATGAGTAGGCTACAGTATTCCTATCGAACGAAACAAATTTCTGACAGTGGCTTAAAATAGAGCAAATGGATCAAAAGGCAGTCGACAGTATAACAGCTCAAGAATGCAGTACATTTATAAATATTTATCAATCCATTATTCCTTACATCTAAGATATCCCTTCTTTGTTCTACAACATAGGAAAAATCAAAAACTTAGGAAATATCCCAACTATTACATTTTTACTCAGTAGATTCTTCTGCAGAGACTAAAGTTGAAAACTCCTAACTACTCCCTATCTTCCGGTTCAATTATTCTTGCTTGTGATCATAATAATACTTCATTGCATGAGATGAAGTTGCAGGGGCTGATTTTTCATGCCTGTGTTCTCTCTTAACAATATTATCACAATAATCATAACCATGCCACACATTGCTAGGAATAAACCTACGAAAATAGAAGGTATCCACAGGCCCTAATGGCTTCTGATCTACAGCAGAATGAACACGAGCTCTAGCAGGCCTCCACTGATCAGAACCAATCCTTTTAAGGTAGAGATAGCATACGCTTTCGTTTACGCACGGACCCTCTATCTTAAATTTGGCTGAAGAACACCATTCAAACGGCTTTTGCTGGTTTCCTTCAATGGGCTCTTTTAGATGCTTGGCTAATACATGGTTCCCTGATGAGTCCCCAAATCTAAGGCTTATATGATCCCCTGTGCCTGCTGCTACAGTGCAGCTTGTCTCCACAGTCACTATGTATGAGCAGTTCAATACCTGAACATAACATTTTCAAAACACATGAATTCAAATGATTATAAATAATTCCTTTGATTTTTCAGTCAGTATTTGTTTGCAGAGATTTTTATTATCCTTATTTGGATCAAACTTCATGATCTAATATTGAAGTATGAATCAAACTCTATGATCTATCATTGAAATATGGATCAAACTCTAAAATCTATCTTTGGAGTGTGGATCAAACTCCATGATCTATTAGTAAAATATGGAGCAAACTCTATGATCTATCAAAACTCACGACAAAAACTTATTAGACTGTGGAAGTTTCATCAGTTTAATTCATTTGATTTTAATCTTCCTCCAACACCAGTGCTAATACCATGTTTTTTTTTGCTACTTTACCAAATACAATTTAAAAAAAACATATACTCCTAAATCTAGCATGTAGTATAACATATATCAAGAAAAACAAAAATACTGCATGGATTCTCTGAAGAAGCAAATGGTTTATCAAATACATGAGTGGACTCAATTACCTTTTGCATGGTTGAATTTGGGCTGCTGCTACAAATGTGTGTAACAGCTATAAGAAGAAGAAAAAGAAGCAAAGTATTGAACTGGGCCATTTTTGTGCCTGACTGGACTGCTCCTTACAGTTTAGTTTCTACAGGGATAATCAGACTGAAACTAAGAATAAAACTTATGCGGATGTAGAAATAGGTGGTTGTAATCTACTTAAATAAATATTTGGTTCGGCATATTAGTTTGCTTAATGCAAAGGAAAAGAAAGAAAAGTAAAAGAAAATCCTAGAGATGAAGACAGGGATAATGCACCAGTCGACATTAGGTATCTGTCCACAAGGAATAAAGACTTAAGCCCCTAATTTTGACATTTACGTTTGCACATATCTCCACGTTTACATCTTAGTGAAATGAATCGAATCTTTGGCTGAACGTACTTCTGGCTTGCCCTTGGTCTTCAATACAAATACACCGCCCGGATGGGATGCCGAACAGTATGTATATGCAATCAAGGTCTATGATATTATATATTTTACAACAGACAACGAAACAAAATCTACTGTTAAAAAGGGTTATTAACGTGGAAAGAAATTCTCTTGCATAGTTTACTGAGGAGACAGGATATGACAACATCTACAGAATTTCTCAGATACATAATTACTTAGTAATTTCTCACGAATTACAATATATTCCAAGAAGGGAGTGTGCAAATTGACTGCTTTAATGATGTTCTCAGACAATGAATTAAAGGCAAGGGATTAAAGCTACAAAAAACTCTGTCAGAATACTGTACCGGACGGTGTACATACTCTCCGAGCTTTATGGAATGTACTCCAAGCTCTTTGGGTTGAATCTGTGAACGGGAAATTTAAGAAGCTCTTAAAACAAATAGAATTAAAATTGTATTTAGGTTATTTTCAAGAAAATGTTAAAAACAATAATCAATACCGTAGAGTGACTATTGTAAAACTATCGAGTAGTCTTTTAGCGGGGACATGGGTGCTTCAAGATCAAGGTCCTCGGGTTGTAGCTTGACGGGTTTTGATTGTTATTAAATATTTTAATATAAAAGTAATATTACAAAATATATATTTTTTATTTCAAACAAATAGTGACCTTTAGTATCCAATACTATTATCTCTTGAATAGTTGAGAGAACATAATCTTCTAACTCTTAAATGAGATTGGTCAAAGGTAGAGTTCATTATTGAGGTAAATCTTTTAATCAAATAATTTTTTAGATTTTATTAAGATTATTATATGAAGATTGTAAAAAAAAAATTAAATGAATTTAATAAACATAATATTTATTAGTTAAGTAGATTTGATATATGTGGAGGTCTGATATTTTAAGAGATGAATCAATCTAAAAGATGAGGTCGAGATTCTGAGTTCTATGGAATGTACTCCAAGCTCTTTGAGTTGAATCTGCACCTTTCACATTTGGAAATTTAAGAAGCTCTTAAAACAAATAGAATTAGAATCACATTTAGGTTGCAAGCAAATGTTAAAAACAAATAATTGAGCGACAAGCCGACTGATGTGGGGACCACTTGGAATTCTGGGAGACTTGTTGAGAATATTGTACATTCTCAGCTTGATTCTCCAGAAATGCACAAATAGTGAACGTGTATCATGGTGGAGACCACAAGGAATGACCAACAGTTCGATGCGATGGTCAAATGCAGTGTACGAGTAAGTGGGTAATAAAAGGAATAACTCGTGGATACCTAAAGTCTTTGGGCTTTTATTTATAAACTAATGACTACTAATATTCTGCGTCAATGTGGGATATTGTCGATGCTTGAGCTTCTTGGAAGTCCTAGAGATAATGATGCTCTTGTTGATAGTTCTGCAATGGACATCAGTGAGAAGTCTTGCCGATAGAGTTGTTCTGGCTGATGGTTTTGTATTTGGTATGATCTCTTGCCGATACCTTTGGTCTTGCCGATAGCTATGTGATCGGGTATTTTGGCATCAGGGAGACATGGTCTAGTGTCTCACCGACATGTGATACAATTGAACTTTTTGACCGAACGATTGTCCACAGTGGTCTGTTTTGAACCAATGAGTAAAGCAGAAGGAGAACCATTGGTAGTTGAACTATTGCAACTATTCCTATGTGGAAGATCAACAGACCATGAACAGAATGAGATATACTCTATAACTGATGACAATGATCGGTTCAGGTAATGGAGATTTATTTTCGATACTGAACATAGATTGATCTGAGTGGGTTCATTGTATGCGTCCGTGATCATTGTTAGATTACAATTCTATACAAGATTGATTAGTGAAAGTTGTTGTAAAATTGACATCAAAAAGTGAAGTCTGTACTTTGTATGTAATTTTTTTACTGTAATACAGAGAGGCTTTTCTTGGTGTGGTAGGTTTTTCTCTTGTAAGGGTTTTCCCACATAAATCTGGTGTCCAATTGTGTATGTCTTTATTTCTCTTTTTTGTTATTCTTTTCATGTGTATCTTATTAGAATGTAATTGTAAAATTTAAAGTCGTATGTGCATTCTTCCCTGAGGTTTTTGACATTAGGAGAGCTTGTTCTACACCTAAGCTTTCCTTACAATGCCAAGAACCAAATATTGTTTCTTGGTTCATTTTCAAGAATTGAAAATCATAAGCTAGAAATTGAGTAAACTTAAAGGCAATGAAATGAAATAAAATTCTAATTTGTTACAAAATCCATTGCAAACCTTAAAATAAGTTGATTTTTCTTTTTCTTAAAGGTGTTTGGATGCTTTATTCTTCTCCACATCATAACACTACACATTATTGATGATTGATTGATTTTGGATTTCAACAAATTTTGATTGATTAGATGTATGATGCATACTAATGATGAAGAAAATGATTGAATTTATAGACCTAGGAGACATGGATGAAGATTAGACCCGAGTTAACTAGAAAATCAATGGAATCAACTCAATTGAAATTAGAAAATTTCCAATTGAAGTCATGAAATGATTATATTGAATTTTATAATTAAAATTATGGACAAATGTGCTCATGAAGTTTCCAATTTTAGGCTTAGTTAATGGGTGAAGAGTGCATAGGTTTCTAAAATGGAAGAAGAGCTAACTTGATGAAAGAAACAATTGACTAAAGTGGTGGATATAGAAATTTTCAATTTCCTGATGAAGATTGATTTAGCTAATTAGTAATGATGAAGTTTACCGAAGAGATGAAAGTAGAAACTATGAGTGGATAACTAGCTCATATTTAATTAAATAATATAATATTATTTAATGAAATAAAGAAAATGGGAATTTTATTGATTATTAATTAACAAATGATAATATGTGGTGAACATTAATAAATTAATGGTGATTAATGAATAATTAGTTTGATTAATGATAAGTGAATTATATAATGGTGATTAGGGTTAGGTGGAATAATTTAGGTGTCTACACTTTTTTCCTCTTTGAAGTAATGTTCAAGGTAACATTGTTTCAAAGAAACAAATAGTATTTGTGAATAAAAAAAAAGAAAATATGAGAATGATGATGATATTTACTAGTCAGGTGAGAAATGATAATTAGAAAAGCTGAGATGATCGATTA
>VDFB02004800.1:3978871-4062419 GCA_007258455.2 Sequoia sempervirens | reverse complement strand
ATAAAAGGATTTTTGGGAATTAAAAATGTGTGTTACAAGATGTAGTTCCTAATGTTGTAGTTTTACAAAAACCTACAATGGGGGCTTTGTTCTCCTATCTTTTTCATGAGTATCATTTTATGTAATAAGGTTCATCGTTTAGAGTCCTTTAGCTTACATATGCACATAGAGTCATATGGGCGCTAAAGTGGGGGCTAAATGCACCATAGAAAATTGGACCCTCTTGAGAAAAGATACAAGTTCACATGTAATTTGACCCACTTTTGAGTTTCTTTGCATCATTTATCCTTCAAAACAACATTTATAGGCCCCTAAGATGCATTATGTTTTATCTAGAGGCCCGTTTCACCTAAGAAATCATTTAAAACCTGACAAACAACACTTAATTCTTTAATATCCTGAAAACCCACCTTCAAAAGTCAGTAGTGGGACTCACTTACCACCTTGGGCGAATGAGTCCCCTCTGGTGGGTCCCATTCACCAAGGGTGGTGAATGAGTCCCTTTTAAGGGAAAATTCAATTTTGAGTGGGAATTTGATTAATTTAACTTAAATTTCTAGTGAATGTCAGCCTATTAGGTCTAAATAACAGGAAAAATAAGTGTTGTTTCTTATAAATACTCATTTTAAGTCATTTTACACATCTTTTTGTCATTTCAAAAAAGCAATTTCTAAAGACAAGTCTTCTACAATAAGTTTCATTAGCAAAAGTTGAAGTTTTAGGATGACAAACTAGCATATCTGTAGGTTTTGAAGCTCACTTTTCAGGTCAAGATTCAACATTGTAAAGGGTTAATGATGGATTCCTATGGTGAATCATCAAGAAATCTAGGTTGAAGAGATGCAACTAGCCATGAAATCACACCTAAAGACTTGGTTTCAAAATGATTCCATCTTCCATTTTCACTCTATCTTTAGATTAAGGTTTGCATTTTGTTTAATTTTCATTTGCATGTCATTTTATTTCCACTTTTGATGTGTTGTAAGGTTTCTAGGGTTGAGATCTTGCATCACACAAATCATATTTTCATTTCTTATTCTAGCACAATAGAATAGGGATTTTTTCATATTTCAAACTTTCCTAGTCTGTAACACATCTAAGTCTAGGGTTTTATGTAGATTTTTCTCCATTCAAGGTTAATTACCCAACTAGGGGTTTTACCAAGAAAAACCCCCATTAGAAAAAAAAATTTAAGTTGTTTTGTGGAATTTTCTGAGATCTTGAGTTGGGTTTCCATCATAAATTGTTGTGCAGGTGTCAAGGTGTGAAACAAAGATTTGGAGTTGCAAAATTTTTGAAAATGGACTGATTTTCCATGCATGGAAAATGAGTCCCTCCTGAGATGCAGTTTGGAGTCAGATGTAAATCTTGGTTCCCGGTTGACAGAAAAAAATTTCTATGCAGAAAAAAATAGATCTGGGATTGATTCGCCCAGGGTGGTGAATGAGTCCCAACCAACTCAAAATCAGACTTCATCAGTTCTCTAGGTTGTTCTTCAGTCTTCTTTAGTTTCCCAGGTGCGCACATTCTGAAAAATAGTCTTTTGTTTGGTTTATTTTGCATTCCTGTTCATTATTTTAAGCTTTTTGCAAACAACACTATGTTTTCCAACATAGAATAAATCTTAAGCTTTACAGACAAAATCAATCATTTAGATCACTTAATTGCATTTAGATCATTTCATTTAGGTACAACAACATCATACATTGCATAATTTGAATGAACCTAGCTAGCATTTTCGCCTCCCTCTCTCCTTTTAGGTGAAAAACCTTAGAAGAGTTAGGGAGTCTTGTTGGTACCAAAAATCTACGGTTCAAATCTCACAAACATCATCCACTAAGGTATGTTGTGAGCAACCTAAAATAAAATATTTCAATTTAATTCAACCCCAACAAGTTTCCTTTACCCACCTTCACATCAACCTCAACCTCCACCTAAGCCTTAGTTTACCCTTTACCCACCTCAACATGATGATGTTTCTCACGTACATTACACTAGAAATAACCCACAACTAACCCCAACCTCCTTACCTTTTCCCAATTCCATAGTACCTAGTGCTCCTCGATTAAGAGAGTATGATTTTGTTGAGAAACTTAAGAGCACTCCCGCCAAAATATCCCTTTGGGACCTTCTTCAAAATTCACCAAACTATCATTCTATGCTCCAAATAGCATTACAACAAATAGTGGTTCCTCCTGGTACAAACACAACTGATGTGGTACCTCTTATACAAGGCATGAATATAGTTAATGTGGACATTACCTTTCATCAACATGAGCTCCCTCCATTAGAATTAAGGAAACAAAATGAATCCTTTATGATAATTTATCATTACACTATGATAGGCATAAAAGGAACCCTTATTGACAATAGCTCTATGGGCTTAATGTGTGCAGTGTAAAGCTCCTAGATCACTTACGTGTGGATAAATTACAAATCAAACCTGATTCCTTATCTATTAGAGGATTCAACAATATTACAAAGCAACTGCTTAGTGTAATCACTTTACCTATCACAATCGGAGTGGTTACCTTGATAACTCCTATTCATGGCATTCCCTATGATCTTGCATACAATCTTCTTTTAGGAAGGCCATGGATTCATGAGATGCATGTGGTACCTTCAAAACTTCATCGAATAATGATATATGTCTATAGCAAAAAAATTAATCAAGTTACAATAGACCCCAAGCCTGAAAAATTGCTTACAACTCAAGAAAGGAACAATAAGTCCTCTAAACACTTTAATTCCAACATCTGACATAGAACCTCTTGAGACCAATAAACAAGAAGAAGAATCAATGTCTAAATTATTAGGTGATGATTGGGGTACGTTAGAATTTACACCTTCTTTTATGGATGAATATATAATCACACAATGAGAGGATGAAAAACAAGAACAACCAACAATTATGACAACTTAGAATTTGGAAGAATCCTCACTAACATCTACCTCATCTACTTTGCAAGAAAATACAACCTACACAACAAATTTTGATGAGATAGATTATCAACAACCACCCAATCCAAAGGAAATGGAAAGACTTTATGGATGAGTGTATGAGCTTGTGAAACAATTGGGATATAATAGTAAAGGATGTGGAAAGAATGAGCAAGGAATTCATGTCCCTATCAAACCTAATACACAAGAGACAAAGAATGGTTTGGGGTATTCTTTTTCTAAGAAAATGAAAGAAACTCAACATCCATCACTCAATATCAACACCATCACATGTAAACCAAGAATCAATCTTACACTAAGGCATCCTGAATTCCTTAATATGGATTCCCCACCATCCTAGGAATACGTTGAAAGTGATGAATCCTTGAAACAAATGTTAGGTACTTTAGATAAGCCATCTTCTTCCTAGAGAAAAGTTACCTATGCTATGATAAGTACCAAGCAAAAAGATATTGATACTAATGAGACAAACACAAGAATGGAACCATATGATACTAAATTTCCTAAGTCTAATGCACTCCCCTTAGGAGATACAATTGATATACCAATTTACATAGATGAGAAAGAAAAAGTTATTAAGATTGGGAAGTGCCTTGACAATGAAGTGCTTCATGATTTTCCTAAAAATATTGCTTGGAAATATTTAGATATGCCAGGAATAGACCCAAAATTGTAACACATAACATTGTTCTTGCTGAAAATGCTAAGCCTATTTGACAAAAGATATGCAAAATGAATCCTAAGATAGACTTGCAAGTTAAAGGAGAACTTGAAAAACTACTTGACGCATGTTTCATTTGACCTATTGATTATTCTCCTTGTATCTCAAACATTGTCACAATTGCTAAACTTGATAATCATATTAGGATATGTATGGTTTTTTGTGACTTGAATAAAGCCTCCTTAAAGGACGATTTTCCCCTTCCTAAAATTGACATGATCGTGGATTCAACTACTAGACATGCTTTGTTGTCATTCATGGATGGATTTTCTGGTTATAATCAAATCTTCATCAACCCACAAGATCAATACAAGACAACATTCACAATTGTTTGGGGGAAGTTTTGTTGGGTTATGATGCCTTTTGGATTAAAGAATGTAGATGCAACTTATCAAAGAGCAATGACATTGATATTTCATGATTACATACATAAAATCTTGGAAGATTATGTTGATGACATCCTTTCCAAATCCATAACAAGACAAGACAATGTGAATGTACTTCAAAAAATCTTTGAATGAATGCATAAATACAACATGAGACTCAACCTGAAAAAGTGTGTCTTTGGAGTAGATAGTGGAAAACTTTTAGTGTTTATCATATCTCAAAGAGGCATTGAAGTGGAGACAAATAAAATTGATGCTATAATAAACATGCCACCTCCTAGGAACATTTCTCAATTGTGTACGTTACAAGGAAGAATTCAAGACATCCGTCATTTTGTCACCTCCTTAGCTGATCGAACATTACCTTTCACACATCTCCTCAAGAAGTATGTGCATTTGATTGGAATGAGGATTGTAAACAGGCCTTTGAAAGTTTGAAGGAATAACTTGCAACTCTGCTTGGTTTACAACCTGCTATGCCAAACAAATCGTTCATCCTTTACATAGCTGCATCAGCCCATGCTCTTGCAACATTGTTGGCTCAACAAGATGAAAACATAAAAGAATATCATGTTTACTACATTAGTCAAACTTTAATCAATTATGAAACACAATACACACCAATCAAAAAAAAATGTTTGGATGTTGTATTCACTACTAGAAAGTTGTGACATTATTTACTAAATGCTGAAATATAGGTCATTACAAACATTTAACCTCTCAAACATTTTTTCAATAAAATAGACTTATCAAAACACTTAGCTAAATGGGTAATGTTGTTTACTAAGTTTGATCTTAAGTTTGTTTCACAAAAAGAGATCAAAGGCCAAGCCTTGACTGACCACTTAGCTAAAGCTCCTCCTCTAGCATTACCTATCAATGACTCTTTTCCTAATGATAGTGTGTTGACAATAGAAGATAAAACATGGGAATTATAATTTGATGGGTCTAAGTGTAGAATAGGCTCTGGTGTTGGGGCTATATTGATCCCACCTAAAGGAAAGCCTATTCCCTTGTCATATCGATTAAATTTCCTATGTACAAATAACATAGTTGATTATGAGGCACTAATTGTTGGGTTACACACTGCTTTAATCATGGGTGTCAAAGATATTAAGATCTTTGCTGAATCACAATTAGTAATTAAACACATAAATGGGAGATATCAAGCCAAGAATGATAAATTATCCAAATACAAAGATCTTATCATGCACTTGCTAGAGAAGTTTCAAAAATTTACCATCTATAACATCCCATGAAAATATAATCAGCTTGCAGATGCAATGGCAAGTTCAACATCTCTTATATCCCCTCAAGATCCTTCAAAAAATTTCACATTCACTATTCACCCTATCATGAAACCTTCGATTGACGAAAAAAATGGAAGAGATTTTAACAACAAATGAGGAAAAATTGAGTGAATGGTATGTTACCATATTCAACTATTTGAAAAGTGGTACCTTTCCTTAGCCAACAACCAAAAGAATTTATGCTCATTTCCAAAAGATTGCATCTAAAGATGTCATCCTCGCCGATGTGTTGTATCAAAGTTCGTTCAATGGTATCTTACTTAGATGCTTAAAAAATATGAGATACCTCTAGCACTCCACCAAGCCCATGAAGGTGCTTGTGGTGGACATTTTTGAGGGAAAATATTGGTTCAAAAAATTATCTATACTGGGTATTATTGGCACAACATGGAACGTGATTGCTTTGATTATGTTAAAACATGCCATAAATTTCATAAATTCAAACTTAACTTTTGATTTGGCCCTTTGCGATTTGGGGATTAGACATTATAGGAAAAATTTCACCTCCTTTCGTTGGACATACCTTTATCATCACTACAACTAACTATTTCAAAAAATGGGTAGAGGCCATTCCTCTTCGATCTACAATAGTTCAGGTAATATGTTGTTTCATCTTAAAACACATCATTGCTCGCTTTGGACTCCCTTCCACATTAGTCTTTGATAATGGTACACCATTTAAGAATAATGAAGTGGAGAAATTTTTGGAGACCTTTAATATCCAACATTGTTTTTTGACACCTTATTGCCCACAATCTAATGGTCAAGCTAAATCCACTAATAAAGTTCTTAAACAAATTTTGAAGAGAACTATTAATAAAAATCATAGGGATTGGCACACACAATTACATTATGCACTTTGGGCTTTCGTACAAGTGATTGATCTTCCATAGGGACCACAACTTATAATTTGGTCTATAGTAGTGAATCAATAATTCCCTCAGAGTTAGAAATTCCTACACTAAGGATTGCTCTTCAAGGACTTGTTGATGATACACATAATAGAAAACAATGATTACATCATCTTGAGATGCTCAATGACTAATGCATTAACATTCTTGAACATCTTCAAGCTTATTACAAAAGGAAACATAATCATCACAACCTTAACGTTATCCCTTTATCATTCCACATAGGTGACCTAGTTCTATCTGCTAATCAACGCAACATCAATAGTGACCCAAATGAATGTGACAAATTCAGTTCTACTTACATTGTTGATGAAATTTTTTGGGTGTAGTGCATACATGTTAACTAAACTAGATGCAACACCCTTTAAAGAACCTATCAATGTCGCACATTTGCATCAGTATTATGTCTAATCCCTTTGAATAGTATGAATTATAAAGAAGTGTTTATAGACCTATTGGGTCATATCCTATATGATTTCACATTGTTTCATTCTTGACAAATCAATCATGCATATGTCTTGAGCACTATAGTAATTATTTAATTCATTTTAATAATTACTTTGGGTTTCATACTATTCAAATTCATCTTGTGTGTTATGATAAGTTAGATCATTAAATATATTTAATTTAGCATAACATACTTAATCATCATGTTGTATCTAAAAGAAACTGCAATTAGTCTTAGATCTAATAAACTTTGTTAAAACATGAAGACATTAATTAAGGAGTCTTACCAAGCTTATTTAATTAAACACATTTCCATTTAACATTCAAACACATTAAGATAAGTAATAAAACATCAAATGCTCATGTATATATATATCCAAATTTGTATGTACATATCATCACAATATACATCACTAAGGTCTGTGGGAACTAGATCCCTCAGCCTCTAGTGCTCGTGATCCAATTGCAGGACATTTGGAGATGATTGTATGTGATCGTGACTATGATCCACCCAACCTGAGTGCAAACTCTAGGCCCTATATATGTCAAAGGGCCACTCAATGCTCCCCTGCTATATGCTCCCTCTTTGCATGTGATAGCTCTGCTTGTAGTTTCTCCACTCTGCTAGAGTTTGGGATGACTGTCCTGTAGTCTCGGCTTAGTGAAGTCATCTCCTCACACTCTCATATGCTACCCATAGCTTCAAAAATGGTCTAAGAGACTCTAGATCCTCCTCCATGATCGTTGGGTGCACATAATCTTCATCCATCTCCTCCTCGTTGACGGATGTTGTCACTATCTCTACAACTTCCTGATGATAGAGCTCTTGCCAGTCTCTCGTCAATCCTGTAAGGTAGAAATAGTACACAATGAGTAATCATCATCAAGATATATATAAAGAGCATAAGCACTAAATTACATGCATAAAATCAAATATCATCGCCTATGTCTCTGGTAGGCTGGACAATATCAACACCATCCTATGTAGGGGGCATCGAGCATGTGCTAGCCTCTTCATGACTATCAGTACTAGTGCCTACTACAACTAATGCTCATGATCTCTATACCATAGAAAAAAGGGAACTTGCTTGATTTGGGGAATAATTGATGATAAATTGGACTTCATGAGGCCTTGATTCAATGTTGTGAGGTGTTTTACATGTCCACACTAGGTCTTGGACCCTTGCAAATTGAATGAAATGCATTTATTAATGTCTTGTGAAGGTGTTGTGAAGTGTTATAACACATTTCTACACTTTTCTAGACTCTTTTCATTACAATTCACCTAAAAATCACCTTTTCATCACTTATCAAGTCCTATTTTAAAGTTTTGTAATGTCTTGTAACAAGATTTCACACTTTTCTAGGCTTAATTTCACTATTTACACCTTTTTTATGCTTTATTTGACCCATTTATGCACTCATAAGGCTTAATTAAGCATATTTTTGAATGTACACCCAACAAATAACATTAAATGTGACTTAATTCCTAACACCCACTTACAAACCCAAGGTGGGACACATTTTCCATGGGTGACGAATGAGTCCCTCTTGGTTCCAAATTCAAAATAATTCAGAATTTCTTTCAATTTTTTATTCAAAGTTACCTTATGTCAGCCTGTGATGAGTTATTATTGGGTTATTAGGGAATACGTGAGTATAAATAAGTGTTTTTCCATCCATTCTAACTCCCATTCATCCATTAACTCATTTTCATAATTCATTCATCATTCATCTTCTCTTTCAAGTCAAGCAAGTTAGGGTATTTACATTCTAAGTCATTAAGAAAGCTTCAAAAGACATTCAAGGGTAGATTCTTCATGTTTTATTGTTGAACTTCAAGATCAAACATCATGGAAAGGTATTGAATTCATTGTTTCATGATTTATTACATTCTTTCATCATTTTGGTTTAATTACCTAAAAGGGGTTTGACCAAGGCAAACCCCCACGCCTTAACATCCAACATTTCTCCTTCTCTTCTTATGTGTTTGAAGATTTAGACATCTTGGAAGCTTGGAAATCATTAAGAATCAAGTTGCGAAGTTTTTTGGGAATCCTCTTCATTGAGCAAGGTAAAATATAAACAAAATATCACTTTCAGGTTTGGAAATCAGACTTTTGAAGGTGGACACCTGTCAGGAGCCTAATAGAGCCCTCAAAATTATTGATATTTTGAGACCTTTTGTGATTGATATTAATATGCCACATGTCCCCCATTGATAAGGTTCAAGGTTTTTCTTAGCTAATCTTGTCTTCAATTGATCCATGTTTAATCCTTGAACGTTCTAATTTTGTGTTGACCTATTTTCCCGGTTGTCGGTGATGTAAGTTGTCTTTGGAGCTATGGTTATACTTTCCTTACCGGACCCTCTATTGTATTCATTCAGTCATTTCAAGGTTGCAAGCCTTTGAAAATTTCCCTTAGTTTTAATATTTTACCATTATGACTTACGTTTAAGTCATCGACTCCTAAGGGTAAATTTTCGTCGGCCTAGTCAAGACCTTATTTTATGAATAACTTTGTTGCATGTGCAGGTTGAGAAGCCACTAGATCATGGGATTTAATCTAGACCATTCCCCGTTGGCTCACCCATCTTAAGTGATGGTAGTTTAATGGCTATGAGGTCAGCAAAATTTCACCACATGTATGTGGGCCCAATCGTTGGGTTCCATCTCGATGCTTGAAGTTTTGAGATTAACGGTGTTGATTGAATGAGGAAAGATAATCTCCACTGTTCCCTGCTAGCTAGCGAAGGTAAGATGCAGGCTCTTTAAAAGTAGTGAGACTCAGGAGAAGCTCTCACACACACTCTACAACTAGTAGTGGGTGGAGCCCACATATACACAAGGAAAGTCCAGTCGGCAGGTTCCTATTGGCCATTCATCTAAGCTAGAGCGGGGATATAAATTCAAATGTTATTGACTCTATTTGAGTAGTTGAAGATGTCTAGCTCAGTCGTAGATCAACGACACACATTCAAAGTTGCAAAGTACACCCATTGCAATTTCTTTGCTTCACGCGAATGGGTAGTAATGGTGGAGGTGACCCATAAACCTATTCAATTACCTTTAGAAAATTTGTCTACAACAATTTATTGCTTATTTAGGACTTGAGGACATGTCCAAAGCAATACAAAGAATTAACAGAAGTGATTCACATGATTCATCCTGGCTATCATTAGGGTTTATTGCAGATAAAAGCAGTAAGTACGACAAACATAATTTTATGCTTTTTTAAGTTTTCTAAATTAGGGATTGCTTTCAATATTCTTTCATACGTGTGCATTTTATAATTTTTCTTTCATTACTTTGAATTAGGGTTATTTATATCTTTTAAAAGTTGTAGCCCTATAGATTATCTAGAATTAGCACTCACTCTAGGTCATAGGCTACAATTTAGAGGTTGAATAGTTGAAATTCCTCTGTTAGAACCCCAGTATACATAAACCCATGGCTCCCAAAGTATAGGGTGCCTCATCTTCAACCTAGTACAAAACCCTTTCTTAGGATATATTTGACTTGCTACCCTCATCTACAAACAATAAACCTAAGGGAAAGGTCTTTTTTCATGGCCATGCTATGAGGGAAGGAGTGATGGATAAACCTTGATTCATAAAAGATGTCGAAGCACCTTACACAAGATGGCACTTGTTTCAACACTAGTTTGGGAATAGGAACCTCAAAGCTCCTCTCAGTAATCCTTGGAGGTTGGATATGGGGATGCTGATTTTTCCTAATGTGTATATGGATATAGATCTCTTGAAGGTTATCACCTCAAAGTATGACCCAGTTTCTAGGGTGGTTAGGGCATTTGATGGGGTGGTTATGGTAAGGATAACTAGAGAGGAAATTGAAGAAGTCTTTTACTTGCATGAATGGATTCAAGATATGGTCCCCCTAGATATGGACAATATTAGAAATGACCACAACAATACTAAGGTGTTCATCAGAAAAAGGATGTTGCCTAGATGCATACTACAGTGACCGATACTATGAAGCACAAAAGGTAGATTAATATTGATGACAAGGAGATCGAGCCTTTCCCAATGAGCTATTTTTCTAGCTATTTCAGAAAAAAAAATTGTATTCTCTATACCAAATCATTGGTGTCAATCCACCTAACACATTGTATAAGGAGTATAGTTATTTGGCCACACATTTGTAGCACCCACCATACAACATTGTTTATCACTATGGTTCTTAGCTAGCAGAATGCATCCACAATGGCTTAGTTGAGCTGAAGGAAGGAAAAATATGGGTAAAATTTTGGTGGTACTCACTGTTAATGCAAATTTTTTTGCATAAAGGAAAAATAGTTTTTGAAAAGGATATAACTTTGGAAAGGAAAAGAGAAGGTGTTGACCTACATGTTCAATGTTGAACCAGAATTCTGGATAAAGATGATAAAAAGTATAAATTTGTAATGTTTAGAAATAATTTTGCATGCAAAATAAGGAGGTATCTGATATATGAACCACCTAGAATTCCCAAATAAATTCATCAATTTTGGATACCCACGAAGATGAGGCCAGACTTGAATTGGAGTCTTAACTAGGCTGATCTAATTATATATCCTGACAAGATAATTTTTAGAGTGTATGGTAATGATCTAGACCCATATGTCTTTCCAAGAGATGTGCCTTTAAGAATATGATTCCTAGAAATCATGAGACATTTGGGAGCTTCACAAGCAACACATTCACCTGAATCAACAAGGGATCATTCTTTCCAAAATGGACAACATTTGCAAAATACATTCTGACAAAAGGGGTATGGAATCAAATAGTACATCTGTTGGCTCATTATAAATTGATGACTATGCACCCAAGGAATCATGATCCTCAGGGCTTCATCAATAAACTCAAAGAAAATAAGAAAATGGGTAATTTTATGCATGTTTTTTATTACCCTGAGGATGTCACTAGGAATGCTAATAGATTTGAAGAACAAGATGAAAGGAAAGCTAAATACCTTACTTATAGGAATATGGTAGAAGCAAAGTGGAAAAAAAATCTCCAATATGATCCTCTACCAAACATACCTAGTGAATTTAACAAAGTTATGCATGTTATGGACAATTTTGAGAATGTTGTTGGTATGTTTAGGGAACAACGGGAAGTCACAGACAAAGGAAAAGAAAGGGTAGTTGAAGAAGATGTTGAGGTGACACTAGAAGAAATACCTACATATCAGCCACCCAAGCAATTGAGAATTTAGTCTAGGAGGAAGAAGGCAATAGATGGAGAGAGAAGCGTAACAAACCCTATCACTTCTGAAGGGCCAAAAGAAAATTCTCCTAAGAGCGTAGTACCACCACATCCTATACAAGCTCCTTTTCCTATAATTGATCTTGAATCACCCCCTATAAGTTATGTTCCTCTTGAGAAACCACCCCTAAAGAAGCAAAGAACTGAGGCAAGAGGAGTGGTTCAATACTCTGACACAAATGAAGATGATCTATCTGCATCAATCCTAAGGAAATGCATATAGGAATACCTCCTCATGAAGGGGCAATTACCTTAGGTTTAGCACATAGTAGTCTCAGATTGGGAAAGATCGATATCAGTGGACTAAACAATGCAGATGATTTGAGAATAGAAGCCTATAAGGAGTTTATGGAAGATGACTCCTTTATTGAAACCTCTGTATTCTAGGATTTCTGGTGGATATCCAAACCTATAGAAAATGCAAAGAAGGTGGCTACTGAAAGGAGCTCACATATTCAATTGCCTGAAAATTTCATTCAGGAAAATGTAAGAAGCATTATGAAGAATGAGTTCCAAAAGATCAATACCCAAGAGGGTAGAGAGCTTGTAAAAAAGTGTGGTGTACTGCTACTACCAAAATGGAATATTTCTGACACTATTGTCTTAGATGCCATAAGAAGGGCTAAAAGGCCTCTAGTGAAAATAGAAGAAGAGTTGAAAATGAAACTTCAAGATTCAACATTCAGTGAGGATTGGGATGCATTGGAAATATGGTCACTATCTATGGGATCTAGGAAACCAACTTTGGTAAAGACATCAAATTTAGTGGACAACTGCTTTTGAAAAGAGTTGCTGACACCCTAGCCTTGGGGGCAGTAGACATGGCTATCAATGTTGCTAGGTTTACTCAAGAAAATATGGAAGGTCTCACCCTAGAGAGAGATAACCTCATTACTAAATATAGAGAACTCCTCAATGAGTATGATAACAACCAAAAAAAGGTGGTTGTATTAGAAACTGAATTGGAATTTTGTAAACAAAGAGAAGTGGAAAGAGAACAGGGCTAGCCTAGCTCAAACCACCCATTTCCAACATCTCCAATTATGTCCTCCCAATATTCACCTCATGATCAAGCCTTAGTAATGGTACCATATAGTTTGGGATAGTGATCAATTTCAGTGGAAGAATAAAGTAGACCAAGCTCTAGCTCGTCTAATAGAGAGCAATTTCTTTTGCAAGTTGAAACATATAAGAAGTTGTTGGAGAAAGCTTAGGACACAATGTATGAAAATGTATCAAAAGTTTTCCACACTGTCTTGAAGCATCTTAATGAGAAGATTTAGGCTAGACTTAATAGTGTGCATGAAAACTATGACCTGATGATGTGAGCAATGACATTGTCCCAAGAGGATAAAGAGTTGGCCATGCCAATCTTTAACAAGTGGGTCCCAAGAGCTGAGAGATTATATAAGTTAATATTAGTACCCTCATGTTCTCCTAATTTATGATTTTGTATGTGAGTTAAGTGAGAATTTTTCAAGGGTACATAGCCCCACTGGAGTAGAAGATAAGAGAATTGATAGCTCAATATGATCTGGGTATGTGCAGGATCATCATGGAAAAAATAGACCCTTAAGTGGCAAAAAATTCAGAAAAATCAGAGTTAGGCAACTTCACGTAAAAATTTGAATACGTTATCTATATTATTTCAAAAATATGTAAGAATAGAATCTATAGAAAATTAAATGTAGTTTCTAAACTACTAGGTTTATTTAAAAAATAATAATCTATTTGGTGAAAATTTGAAATTTCAATGCAGTAGTACTTAAATTTCAGGGAAAAAATAAGAAGTAGGTGTTTGTCTTACCACCCTAACCATAATAAAATGATAATTATTTTTATAATATTTTATGCATAAGTAGAAGACTCATGTCTAGATGTGATGCATATTTTTTTGTAATTTTTTTCCGATTAAATTTTTAATTATGATTTTTTATTACAACTTTTAAAAAATATAAAAAACTCGTATGTCTAACCACCTTCACTTGGTCAAAAACTTCATGAAATTCAATTTTTCTTTTTCTAATCCTATAGTATGTGAAGCATAGAAAGTGATGCATGTTTTGGATTCAAAAAATGTGATACTTTTTGAAAGATATAGATGTTTTTCAATCAACTTATCAATCATCACTTTAGTCGTATTTCAAGTAGAAAATGAATAATAATAATTTATTAAATTCATAGTAAAGCATAATTTATATTGGTGGAAAGCTGAGAATCTCCTTTAAAAACCCTTTTCATTTCATCAATTTTGGGTACAAAAAAAGTCATCAGCCACATACCCTACAAATACCCATCAGATTGCCACTTTTTGGCCCATTGTGATCCGACACATACCCATCTGATTGACTTGTCACCATTTCCAGACATTGAGATTGCTAATTATGAATTGAAACCATTGCAAGTGTGGAAAAGAGAAATGAATGAGGTTATTGATTCTCATAAGAATAAAATTTGTAAAGAAGTTGATATTAATGTCTTTAGTGACACTTTGGAGAGGTTAACATTTCTCGTTAGTTTTCTGGAGGATTTTGACAAAAAATTCAATGCCATGGTAACCGAGTACTCCCCATATAGGAAAACTCTGGATTAAGTTATCGACTTCAATTGGTTGTTGGATGAGGAATATGAACAATGGGGAAGGGTATATGTTGGGAAGTTTGGTTTGTGAATAGGGATCTGAAACATATACTGGGTCAAGTATTGTACGGGTCTGGCCTTACAAGTTACAAAGTATATAACATATGTTTCACAGGAAAATATCAATTGTTGATGATGTGGAATGCTGACTGAGATGCTAGCTCATCTTTTGGTCCACATCATTTGTCATCCTATTTGATGAAATGAATGTGCTACTATCAAGAATTTGATCCTTTTTGACATTTTCTTTTTGGAAGGAAAAGTTGCTCCTTATAACGAATGTAAATTTTCTTTGTCTCATATGAATTCCCTCCATTTCGATGAATGTAAATATAATTGAATTATGGAATATGTCTTCTAGCAGTCCAATTAGAATGTGACATGTGAGCACTTGGCCTGAAGCTTATTTTTTCTCCCTTATTCTATAAAAGGGAATTTAGGGCCATTTGTGCGGGTCTTTTTTTGAATTCTAGAGTTGAATTGTGAAAATTGAAAATACAGAGTGACCATGTTGAGTCCTTATCTAATGCTTTAATTCTAGGTAATAAATTTTGTTAAATGTATGGTTTTTGAACATTTCTGAAGGATAATGGAGATTTTATAAGTCTATAGTTTCTCCATTTTGGTTTTGTATTGGAATTATTAATGAAAATCTTTATCATAGATCATTTCATTAATTTTCATCATTTATGCTTTGATATGTGCTTTGGTTTTAGCTCCTATTCATATAATGAGTTAAAATGCTTGAATCAAATCATGAATTCATGTGCAGGATCATTAGATCTAATAAGTAGTTAGTAGATGTTGGTTACATATTTGTGAATTGCAAAGCAGTATCGCTTATATCATGGGTGTTCATAATTAAATAAACCTTATATTTCAATTTTCTTAAACTCCTAGCCCATAGATAATGGCATTGATCCTAACTCATTTAAGTCTCTCTTGAATGGCTCCACTAACCCGACTTGAGAACAATATTTTAAATAATCATTGATCTATCTTGAATTTGTTGTGTTTTTAGTTGTTTTTTATTCTTGGCTTAATTTGCAAGGTTCATTCAAGGAATTGCTAACTTCTTGGAGAATTTTAGCTTATTAGCTATGGGTGAGAATATATCTTCTTAAACATACAGTGTGCACGGGAATTGTCTAAAATAATAGCATAATACACATTATGGGATCACCCTCCTGGGTTTTACAAAGCATGAAGTGTAGGAGATAAATCCATTAGTGCAATATCTCATTATTTGGCCACTTTTCTAGTAGATATTCAAGAATTGAGCCTAGAAAACTCATAGGTACTTACTAAGACCTGATTGGTTCGTTGTACAAACAACCAACATAGTCGAAGAGTAGATTGGGGAGTTTCAAAAATTCAAAAGTGGACTCATTCACCATGGGTGGTGAATAAGTCCCACTGTGAGGCCTGATTTTTGTTTTTTGCAGTTTTGGAAACCCATTTGTCTGAAACAGGGTCCAGTTCAATTTCACAGAACATGGACGGATTGGTCCAAAATGGTGAATGAGTCCCACTAGGCCTAAAAACTAGCATAAAAAACATTTCAAATGTCATTTCTAGAATACTTCAACATCTCAGGTGCACACTTTTAGTTTTGTCCATTTTTGTTTCAATTTTGCATGCATTTCTAGGTGTTTTGCATTACACAATGTGTTTTCAAACAAGTTACATTTCTTTAGTTTTCATTCAATAAACAATATCTTTCTTTAAATTTATGCATTTGATTTATCTCATATAGGCATATTATATCCATATTCTAGGGTATGTACTAGATCATCATGGAAAAACATGCCCTTAAGTGGCAAAAAATTTAGAAAAATTAGAGTTAGGCAACTTGACGTAAAAAATTGAATAAGTTATCTATATTATTTCAAAAATATGTAAGAATAGAATCTGTAGAAAATTTAATCTAGTTTCTAAACTACTAGGTTTATTTAAAAAAAGAAAAAAATGATTTGGTGAAAATTTGAAATTCCAATGGAGTAGTACTTAAATTTTAGAGAAAAAATAAGAATTAGGCGTCTATTTGACCACTCTAACCACAATAAAATGATAATATTTTTTATGATATTTTAGATATAAGTAGAAGACTCATGTTCGAATGTGACACATATTTTTTTGTATTTTTTTTCCATGTAGATAATTAATTATGATTTTTTTATTACAACTTTTAAAAAATATAAAAACTCATGTCTGACCACCTTAACTTGGTCAAAACTTCATGAATTTTTTTTTTTTTAATCCTATAGTATGCAAAGCATAGAATGTGATGCATATTTCAGATTCAAAAGATGTGATACTATTTGAAAGCTATAGATGTTTTTCAATAAGCCTATCAATCAGGAATTTAGTCATAATTCAAATAGAAAATGAATAATACTTATTTATTAAATTGAAAGTAAAGCATAATTTATATTGGTGGAAAGTTGAGAATCTTCTTTAAAAACCCTTTTCTTTTTATCATTTTTTGGTAAAAAAACAAGTCATCGGCCACATACCCTACACATACCTATCATATCGCCACTTTTTGGCCCATCATGATCCTGTGCATACCCTCCATCCATATTGCATTGAATTTGAGTGCAGACATGAGCATTTTGGCCCTTATTTCTCCTTTTAGGTGAAAAACCCTAGAAGCACTAGAAAGACCTTCGGAAGCCAAAATATTTGTCTACAATCTCTTCATATAGATGGGAGAGGGATCTCCCCACTCATGTCAATCCCTAGCTACTTCCTCATCACTCTCACTCAGGGGTGGCTCCTCCTCCTCATACTCTTCCTAATCATCATCCTCCTCCTCCTCATCCTCATCTCCTCTATCCTAGACATCATAGTTAGGATCTGCATCCTTGTCATACTCATCATCTATAATATTATTGAATATGTTTGTAGCCCTATATCATACCTCCTTAGGCTTGTTCTCTGTCTCATCTCCCTCATATGGTACTAGTCCTGCATCACCTATAGGGACATCCATCGAAAATACAGGAGTTGGTCATGTCACTATCCACCACTCCATGCTCATCTATGCTACTAACTGTGGACACAAATTTTGGGTGTCTAAGGGTTCTCTTACTCTTGTAGTGTTTTTCATCTAAAAGGAGAGAAATGGACCCAAAATGCTAATGTATACACTCAATATTAATGTATGGATGGATTCAATATGCCTAAATATGATGTGTAATTCAACTAGCTGAAAAAGGAAGATGATTATTAATGCTAAACCTAAGAAATACAAACTGCTAGGAAACACAGTGATGTATGCAAAAATACCTAAGAATGAAAGTAAATGATGATAGAATTAAACAAGACTAGAGAGGTTCACCTTAAATATGAATTCTAATGCAAATGGGCTCTGGAATCCTGCAAAGTTGACTAGAAATGTTGACTGGGACACTTATGCCAAGCTGGGTGACTTAGTCTAGTTTCGGGGAAAATCTGTTAGAACAAGAATATGCCAAATGGGTACTCATAAATATAGAAACCATTTTTCAGGCTTGGTAGTGGGACTAATTCACCATAGATGGTGAATTAGTCCACCTGGGAATTTCAAGAATTTTGGGGTAGGAATCTATAGCTTTCGGTCTGCACTTTCTTTTCTAACAAGTGTCCAGTCCAGATTCTGCAGTAAAAGGGTTGAAATTGGTCTCCAAGCTTCAATTAGGGCTTTTTTGACTTTGATGACTTTGATGGACTTTTGACCACTTTTTAACACCAAATTATTTGATAAATCTGCATACAAGACTTGCAAATACACATGCAAAGAGGGGCAAAAGGGTTAAGGGTTAGAGGCAAACCCCACTTTGGTAATCAAACCCTATGAAATGAAATGAAATAAGAAGAGAATGATAAATAAACAACATGTTGCTTCATAAACTTACCAAACCTTTGATGTTGAAATCTGAAGATATGCAATGAAGTGCTCCAATGGTGACTTGATTATGCTTAGAAATGCTTGGAATGCTTGATAATTACTTGATTGATAAAGTAAATGAATTCTTGAATGAATAGGGGTTAAAATGAGTGGAAAATCCCTTTATTTAAACTTTAGTTTCCATTATTTCCCAAAAATAACACATCACAGGCTGACCTCAAGGGTAAGAGAATAAAATCATGCTAGAAAATTAAAATTATTTTGATTTTTGTACCCAATGGGACTAAGTCGCCCGAGGTGGTGACTTGGTCCCACTAGGGAAATTTTACTGGGTTTTGGAAATTAAAGTGCATTAAATAATGTTTAATGGGAATATCCTCAAAAATGCACTTAATTATGGCTATAATGTGCATTAAGGCATCATTAAACATAAGAAAGGGTTGAATTAGTGAGGACAAGTCTAGAAAAGTGTGAGAGTTTTTACAACTCTTTACAACACTTTGAAATTAGACTTGGTAAGTGATAAAAAGGGGTTTATTTAAGTGAATTATAATGAAAGGGTCCTAGAAAAGTGTGAAAGTGGGTTACATCACTTCACAACACTTTTACAAGACATCCTATAAGTCTTAATGATTTTCAAGGGTTCAAGACCTAATGTGAATGTGTTGACCACATTACAACATTAAATCTTGGCAAAATCAAACCAAAGTCCATCAGAAAGACTCAAGTGAGCATAAAAATGTCAACTATACATGTTGTGGTGGCACACCGACATCATCAGTGTCGGAGACTGGAGGCTAATTGTGACCTGATTCATCAAATTCACTCTCGACAACATGGCCTATAGTGAGTTGTATGATATCACCTTCTCTCCCAACACTCAACACTGATCTCCTGATAAAGGGGCATGCCCTCAATGGTGTCTGAACCTATCCAAACTGTCGCATGACTCAACCATAATAGAAAGAATGTACTATATAGTCATGCCAGCTAGCCAAAAATCTATCTAGTTGCATCCTCCTCACCTGTCTTGTGGGATCTAGGCACTACAATGTCAACTAATAAGGTCTCCAAAGGATCTCATCCTCCTCTAGCTAGTCAAATCTCAATCTCCAAAAATGCAAGTCTCCATACTTCCATAAGCGTCATAGAGGATAGTTGAAAGCTTGAGGATGCCCTACGATTGTAGCACATGGGAAACTGACAGCCCTGGTGCATGTAATATGCTCAAGGAACCACACCTATAGAAGTGTGCAATGCACCATGTTGTCTATCTGCCTAAAAAAAAATTAACCCAGATCATAATATGGGTGTGCCAGGATACAACATCCCTAAGCATAGACCATCTTGTACTTCCATCCCACAAATCAAGTGAACTAATTATCCATCAAGGTGTGTTTCTCGTCCATATAGATTAAGTACTAGCTCCATCGTGTGCATCATGATCTATCTCACCACTAGGGCTCATGAATATAGTGGCATCGGTAGCTTGATTCACACCCTCACACACTCATCATGTACTAGCCTAATAAGGCAGTACTGCATGTTATCCTTTTGCTCGTGAAATGATCGATCTCCTCAAAAGAGCACCCATTCTCCCTAAATAGGAATTCAAAGAATATGGTGTACATCCTCTAAGGTAATCATTATCTACCCAGTCAGGAGGTGAAATGTACATGTATCTGCATCCCAACACTCACAAAGATCCATTAGCATAGCATCGTGGTATCTCATGGGGGCATGAGGTATGCCCAATAGATGACTATGACCTAAAGATGCTTTGCCTCCTCTGCTAACAATGTTGGGGCTAGGTCTCTCAAAAAAATCAACTGTCTACCCCTAGCCGCTGTCGTGAACGGGTGGGTACCTATCAAAATCATAATAATATGCTCTAAAACTCATCTAATATCTTTAATTTTTACATTATTCATCATGCAAGTGTACTAAAGTTCTTCTAGTGTGCTTTCCTAAAGACCCTAGACACTTTAGAACCCTTTTGGGACACTTTGCAAATAAATGAGACACTTTGCAAAGAAACAAGACACTTTGTGAACAAAAGGAACACTTTGCAAAGAAACAGGACACTTTGAGAACAAAAGGAACAGTTTGTGAACAAATGGGATACTTTGCGAAGAAAGGGGACACTTTGAGAACTTTTTTCCAAGATCCTAAATTAACCTATAAATGCATTAAAAATCATTAAATCACTGCAAAAACACTAAAATAAGGTCGAAGAATCCACTCACCTCATGATGCTGCTCACTGCATGCCACCTGGTCTCAAAGCACATCCAGTCACATAGGCTTGTAATCTTGTCTACTCGACATCTTTTCGTCTCACTTGACATATTTCCATTTCACGTGTCACTCTCATGCTACATGAAGGTAAATGAAATAGTAAGCAAAATATTACTCCCCTTTTACCTCTTTTAACTTTTTTCATCCTTTTTTACTCTTATGTATAAAATTAGGGTTATTCCTATCTTAAGAGTTAATAAAGTACTTTTTCTTCAAAACACCATAACAGGTGCTAGATAACTTCATTTTTGATGTTGTTTGATGTGTTGGAATCATGATTCCACATCCGACATCATCAATTGTCTATCATTATCTGGCATGGTACTTGGAAATTCCCTATGATATGATTGTTCCTATTTTGATGTGGCTAGATTTCTACCTTGATTTCACCTCCATAAACCAAGTGGAATCAAGGTGGGCATACATATACCCTCAAATTTGATTTCTAGAAGTTAGATAAAAGGATTTTTTTTGGACAACTAATGAATTCATGTTGTAGGATGTTTTTCTTAATGTTGTGGTTTTGCAGATAACTACACTAGGGGCTTCATTCTCCCATCTTTTGAATGAGTATCCTTTTATACAATAAAGTATACTGTTTAGAGTCCTTTAGCTTACATATGCACATAGAGTCATATGGGCATTAAAGTGGGGGCTAACTATGGAAATAGAAATTGTATTCCTTTGTGGAAAGTACAATCTATGGCCTAATTTGGTCCTATTTTAGACACCCTTGCATCAATCACCCTTTAAAAACTACATTTATAGGCCCGTAATGCTAAAAAAAAATTATCTAGAGGCCCATTTTACTCAAAAAACATACAAATCCTAATAAATAATGCTTAAATCATTCATATCTCAAAAACCCACCTTTGAAAACCACATGTGGGACCCATTCACCACCTTGGGTGAATGAGTCCCCTTTAGTGGGAACCATTCACCAAGGGTGGCGAACGAATCCCTTTTGGGGTAATTTTCAATTTTAAGCAGGAAACTCATTGACTTAATTCAATTTTTCAATGGATGTCGACCTATTAGGTCTAAATAATGGGTAATTAGGTATTGATGTCTATAAATATGGTTTTCTAGGTAATTTTTCACATCACCTATTCATTTTTACCAAGAAAAATCAAAATTCAAGAGTTGAATATCTTCCACAAGAAGATTCATTAGTCTTTCTATATCAAAGTTGAAGCTTTAGGATAGCAAGATAGAACATTTCGAGGAGTTGATTATGGGTTCCTTTGGAGAATCATGGAGAAATCTAGGTTGAGGAGATGTAACTAGCCATCAAATCAAGCCTAAAGACTTTTTTCCAAAGTGACTCCATCTTCCATTTTCTCTCTATCTTTAGATTTAAGGTTTGCATGTCATTAATACTCATTTAAAATGTTGTAGGGTTTCTTTGGTTGAAGTATTAAATCATTTCAATCTTCATTTAAACATATTATTCTAGCACATTAGAATATGGTTTTGTCTTACATCAGATTTTCCTAGTCTTAGACACACTTAGGGCTAAGGTTTTATGAAAATTTCATTATTCATCCAAGGTTTAATTTCCAAATTAGGGGTTTTACCAAGGAAAACCCCTAATTAGAAAATAAATTATATTATATTTTATAGGTGTTTTTGAAGATTCAGATCCAGGATTCAATTTGGAAGTGTAGTGCAAGTGATAAAGTGAAGATCTGAAACTTTAATACTTAGAAAATTGAAAAAGGACTAATTTTCCATGAATGGCGAATGAGTCCCACTGGAGGTTTTTGTTATACCAAAGCATAGATTCTAGTACCCGTTTGGCAGAAATAGACTTCTGAGTAGAAACCTCAGTCTAGGACTAATTTTCCTAGGTTGGTGAATGAGTCCTAGTAAGTCAAAAAGTCAACATTTCTAGTTTTTCAAAGTCATTTCTAGTCCTCAACAAGTTTCCAGGTGCATACATTTATTTTTATAGAATTTTTTTTTCTTTTACATATATTTTTATTCATTTTTCTAGGTCTTTTGCATACAACACTATGTTTTCAAACAAGTTGCATTTATTAGGTTAAGCATTGATAATCACCCTTCTTTTTCAATCTTTTGCATTTATATCATTTCATCTAGGAATATTGCATCCATTTTACATTAATCTTGAATGTTTACATTGAATTTTGGCCCCTCTTTCTCCTTTTAGGTGCAAAACCCTAGAAGGGATGGAAAGACCAATCGGGTGCCAAAATCTTTGTTCACAATATCATTTTTTGAGAAAGTTACAAAGAAAGAGGTTAGGTTGGAATATGTGCATATAAAGGAATAGGTTACAAACATATTCATGAAGCCACTTCCAAACGATACATTTTATTTTCTTTGATAGAATTTGGGAGTTGTTATTCCCTCCTCTTGAGTCAAGAGAAAAACTTAGGGTGAGGGGGAGTGTGGTCTCCCTTCCAAAAGGAGGTTCAGTGCTCTTGTGGAATATTGTTCAAAATTTGTGAGGCATGGACTCTGGGGAAGTCTATCGATAAAAAGGGTTCTAAATCTTGAAGAATATTAGTTAAGAAAATGATGTTGATCCTTTGCCATTGATGCCAAAGGGGGGAAAGTGGGCTCAAAATGTTGAATTTCTTAGAAAGAATAACTATATTATGAGAAAGTGAGATTGATAAAAGGTGAGTTCAAGATGTTGAATTACTTAGAAAGAATATATCAATCATAGGGGGAGAAAGAGATGAATTGGTGAAATGCTAAATTTGGAGAAGGTGAATGTTGAATTTCTCATAAAGAATAATTATCTTTAAATCCATATATTTCACAAGGGGAGTCAATGGAACAACACATGAATCATTCAGACTTATTCTTTCTGTTATTTCTAATGTGTGTCTTGGTGGCCCCAACATTTTTCTATTTTCCATCAATGGGAAAGGGGGAGATTATTGAGCATAGGTTTTCATTCATGTCAAATTGATGACAACAAGTTATTGTGTTTGTCAGTGGTTGTCAAATGGTCTCAAGGCTATCAGATGTGAAGGTTTTCCAATATGAATTTTTTAGGAGTATAGGTATTGACATCAATCTGAAGGATTTGGTAGCGTGTTGGTTGATAATGTATAGGTCGTCTAATCAATCATATCTTGTATAATTTTTGTCATGGAGTGACTAATAGTTCATGTATTTATCATACCATGCCAGGTATGCAGTCAAAGATGTTTGTAGTGGTCCAATAAGGTATCTTTTGGATAGAGAGATTATTTAATATGGGTGGAATTTCTTATAGAAATGTGATGTAGCTGTATGGTTTGGAAGGAGAGTATGCCTACACTATTTATATTAGTTTTATGAATTTTTGGTGGTGCATTTTAATGTGCGAGGATTTTGAAATATCAGAAGTATCATCATGTTATTCCAAGTTTTAGGAAAGTGTGATAATGACTACAAATGTGTGGTAACAGTTTCAAGCCCATGGAACTACGTGAGGATATGACTTGTTTAAGGTTCCCTTGGTGGAATAAGGTGTCAAGTTTTGTTGGCAGTAAGATTGGACCTTTTTATTACATGTTTCATGTAATTTTAATTTTGGTTTGTCCTATGTTTTCTAGGTTGGTGTGGATCCCTAGCTGACATAGTAGAGTTTCAATGCAGTATCATGTATGTAATTAAAATGGTCATATGCATTATAATGTAACCTGAAGAAATAAAGGTCATCCATATATGACCAAATGTAATTAATGATTAGTGAAAGTGTTGGTTTGTTTTTCTAGCCAAAATCCAGAATTCTCTAAAGGATAGCCAATCCTTATATTACAGACATCCCTAGGCTAGTGGCAAACACAACGAGTAAAGAATTTTGAGGTATTTACTCTTGCACTTAAGGTTTTGTGAACCCAATGAGGGTATTTCTTGATTGTGTTCACTCTAATTTGTTAAAATGGAGAACACTTCTTCTCAGACAAGTTCCTACTATTTAGGAAAATAAACAAAATTCACTAAGGATTTGGTTGATCTTTAAAGTAAATGATTCTCCATTTTCTAGGAATGAGGATGTATTTCAAACTTACATTTTAGAATTGGCATGATTTAAATAAGTATTGTTCTTATTTTGAATCTATGGCTAGGAATATTAATGATTCATTTGATTACATGAATTCTTGACAAACAAACCAATGCCTCATCAATTGGGTAAATGGAGTCAAATATGAGACACCCAGTAATACATAAATTATTTTATTCTGAAGTAGATGGACTATTTTCGTAATGCCTTGCAATACAAAAACTCACAATATCCAAAACATGACTTCTTATCGAATCCTTTGCAAATTCTTACAAACCTTTGACTCCCTTTAAGAATTAAATTAACCCTTTGAGCTAAACCAAAGAAATAGAGCCATACATTCATTTAAACCATTGATGACAAATGAAAAGATCCTTTGATAATTTCATTTATAATATGAAAAAGTGTACAAAGGAGAGTACACGCTTTAAAATTTAGATTTGTTTTGATATCAGTCATTCATGTAGAACTATTTAAGACTATTACATATAAACCCTATACCCCAGATGATTAACTAGAAGATTCATCAAGCCTTCTACATTACATTTGTTTTCTACACTTAAATTATACCCAGACTAATCTAGACTCAAAATTTTGGCCCCTATGATGAGCCTTGAAATCCCTTTTATAGATGAAGGGAGCAACAAGCATTGGTCTCATTATAGTTAAATTTCATAATCATTTCAAAATTAATTTCATTTCATTTGGGTCAGTTCCTAATTGGTATATTTAATCATTCATTTACCATGGGAAAACAAAAAGGAAAAAATAGCACCAAAAAATTTGTCGAAGAAGCACACGCAATCCTTCCAAAAGAGTTGTTATCAAATTAGCATGTTCACTAACACTAGGGAAGTCACCATAAGTACCAATGACACAAACCAACAAACTAGGCACATGAGGTTCAAATCACCACAAAAGTCCAAAAAATTGCTCACCATTCTATATGAGAACACGAGTGCTATCTGGCCTTGTCAGCAGCTAAATAGACAACTTCACTTGGTTTCATGATAGAAATTGGAGTTACAACAATCACTTCATCATTTGAATCATCATAGGGAACAAGGTAAATAGAATAATGGCTAGAATAAGGGCCGAATCCTCCTTCCTCACTAGAAGAACTATCAAAAATTATAATAGGAATACTAGGCTTCCCTGAACAAACCTTAGGACCCTTACTCGGCCTCGTTAATTCTTTCACAAACTAAACATGTCCATTTCCTCTAAACTTGACTAACTCTTCTGAAACAGTCCTATTTCTCTGGTTGTAAGTACTCTTGACAAATTTTTTTTGTCCTTCTTACATATACTCCTCTTACCCTTCGAGATAGTCGATGTTTCCACCATAATGGGTTTGGCTTCAGAAACATATGCGAGTGGTTCTTGCATATTAAACCTCCTATACTATTGGACTGGTGTGGAAGGAGTACTTGGCTTACTCATTTTCTTAGAGTAAACCACTAACTAGAGCCTATCTTGTAGGAAAAACACTAGCTAGAACCTTCAAAGAATATCTAATCAAAAAAAAAATCTCCTCCAGTACATGTACCAATTAATTTTGTGCCTTGATAATTTGTGAATGATCAAACAAACTATAGACAATTCTCATTAAATAAGGAAATTGGAAGTGAGTTACATTTAATGGCCACACTGGCTCGCTCAAGCGAGTGGAAAATCAATTGCTGCATGTTGAATCTCGGCTGTCGATCATTCCAAATTTAAAACTCAGTCAATGAGGCTCATTAAGACTCACCACTTGCTTTTATGCCCATACTTATAAACAATGATGAGGTGCTTTAAAACTACCATGTACCCATCTGTATCCAAACTCCATCTTTCTCAATTTTCTCGCTACTGATCTTGATGATCTTAGCTAGAAAACCAACTCATGTTACCTATCACATCTTCAATTTTTTTATTGGGAGGTTATCATGTGATGGTTGTGAAGCCAATGATGAGATATTGGTCATTCATCTTGGTCGCGGGATGATCCTAGCTAGAGAGTTAAGTTCTATCGCTCATTGTATCTTCACTTTTCATCAAGCAATTTGAACCTATGATAGACTAAGCCCGCACGATGGGGAGAAACTCCACCCATCGGAGGTCACGGGTTTCCTTTTACAATGCACAAGAAAATCGATGATAGTGGTAAGGCCAGCAATGGGTAAAAACCTTAGTTTCATCGCTCATCGGGGGTTACCTTCTGGTGATGAGAATGCAACACGCGATGGGCGATGAACCTTGGGAAGTAAGAAAGATACTTCATCTCTCATCATGTGATGGGTGTGGGAAATTCCAAAGGAATATGTGATGAGCGATGAACCGCCTATGGTAGACTTAAGTGATGCTAAAAAGCATGTGGGCGTAAGTTATTTTTGAAAGGGGACCTCCTAGACTCGACGGGTGACCAAAGTATTGGGGTCACTTAAAACAATTATGATGAAGACTTAAAATGCCACTTAAGCAACTTGTTACCTGATGTAGTCGATCAATGAGGAAACATAAGTTGATAGGAGGATTAAGGGTATAAGTGAATGGAGAACAAAAAAACCATAAACCCCAATAACAACAAGGAATAATCAATTATAGGATTGACCATTGAACTAATGGGACAATGAGATTTTAGGGTTCCACCAGTGGCTCTGACTGGGGATATATTCCTCTTGTAGGCATAGCAAGAATTTAGAATCTCGGGTAGAAGTAGACCAGAAAAAAGGCACAAAACTAGGGACAAGAACAACAAAGCAAGAGTAGAATGTAGCTTTCATTTCCAATCCTAGAAGCCTTCTATTATAATTTATTAGGCTTCATTCTCCAAATTGGAGGTGTAATAGCCCCTCAAAACATAGAAGTAGTTCTTTCCTCTATTAAATACCTTATAATACTATGAATCAAAGGATCAACATGTGTATTATGCATTTCTAAGCAACTAGCATCACCATGATTAACATTATCAAATCCACTTGCTATGAAACTACCCTTTTCATCAACTTGTTGCACCATAGGCTCATCTAATTGAATTGAAAATATAAAAAATTCATATTCCACTTGATCATAATTTGTAACATAACATTCCATTTTTTCATCCAGGGTATGTGCAAGATCATCATGGAAAAGATAGGCCCTTAAGTGGCAAAAAAATTAGAAAAATCAGAGTTAGGCAACTTGACATAAAAATTTGAATAAGTTATCTATATTATTTCAAAAATATGTAAGAATATAATTTGTAGAAAATTGAATGTAGTTTCTAAACTACTAGGTTTGTTTAAAAATAAAATCTATTTGGAAAATTTGAAATTTCAATGCAAGAGTACTTAAATTTCAAGGAAAATAAGAAGTAGGTCCCTTCCACCACAATAAAATGATAATATTTTTTTATAATATTTTTAGATATAAGTTGAAGACTCATGTCCCAATGTGATGCATATTTTTTATAATTTGTTTCCAAGTAAATAATTAATTATGGTTTTTATTACAACTTTTAAAATATAAAAAAATTGTATGTCTGACCACATTAACTTGGTTAAAACTTCATGAAATTCATTTTTTCTTTTTTTAATCCTATAGTATGTGAAGCATAGAATGTGATGCATGTTTTGGATTCAAAAAATGTGATATAATTTGAAAGCTATAGATGTTTTTCAATCAGTCTATCAATCAGAACTTTAGTCGTAATTTGAATAGAAAATGAATAATAATTCCTTATTAAATTCAAAGTAAGGCATAATTTATATTGGTGGAAAGCTGAGAATCTCCTTTTAAAACCCTTTTCGTTTCAGCAATTTTGGGTAAAAAAATGTCATCAGCCACATACCCATCATATTGCCACATTTTGGCCCATCATGATCCTGCACATACCCTCAAATTGAAATTCTTCATCAACACTCCATTGTATACATGGCCAAGGTTTTGAAGTATCAAAGATAAAAGGTTCATATCTAGCAATACATTCATTATACTTGACATAAGTGCTATCCTCATTAGATGGGAGCAATTCCATGATAAGGTCCAGAAGATGAGGGGTATCTATAAATAATTCAAGTGCATATTCATATTGATTAACATCATACTTCATTTTATTTCCACCCCTAAGTTCCCCTCCACATAAATCAAAAAATCATGCAATGTAAACAAAATCTGAAGACCCATCAAATTGTTTCTTTTCATCAATATTTTACAATGCTACTTCAGGGATGATGTACCCATATGGATGCATCAATTGATTATTCAATAAGGTGTTTCCTACTTTGTCAATATGGATATCATCTTGTTGCATATGTATGGGTAACAATTCAACCACTATTTCAAGGACATGACCAAGTACCATAAGGAAATGAGTATATTCATCTATTTCTCCCTCAATACTAGCACTATATTTAGTATTGTCATCATGGAAAATAACATATTCATCTTCAAATTCTTCACCATGTGAACAAATCTCACATTTAATTATCAACACATTTGACTTACACCCTTGGTAATCATCAGATATAGTTTTCACATTCACTTGTGGGAAAATGACTTCACAAATACTTTTACCACTGCATCATCATGTGACTAGGTAGTTGTTGAAATAGAGTTACCTTCCTCAAGGATAGAGTTAAAAAACTTAGTGTTAGCCTGATCTTCATTACTTGCTATCTCATCTATACTGTATCCTTGATATTTTCAAGTAATACTTGCCAAGAACTCATCAGTATTTTCAACAAAAAGTGGATTGTTCCTACACTAGTAAGGATCATTATTTATCATCTCACATACTGATAAGGTTTCATCATAAAATGGGTTTTGACACACCTTCATTGTTGTCATATAAGCCTCTACCTCCTCAGCATGAAGGTCTAAATCTTCCATATTATCGGGTATGTGTAGGATCATGATGGGCCAAAAAGTGGCAATATGATGGGTATGTGGCTGACAACTTTTTTTTACCCAAAATTGATGAAACAAAAAGGGATTTTAAAGGAGATTCTCAACTTTCCACCATTATAAATTATGCTTTACTTTGAACTTAATAAGTAATTATTATTTATTTTCTATTCAAATTACGACTAAAGTCCTAATTGATAAACTAATTGAAAAACATCTATAGCTTTCAAATGGTATCAAATTTTTTGAATCCAAAAAATGTGTCACATTCTATGCTTCATATACTATAGGAATACAAAAAGAAAAATTGAATTTCATGAAGTTTTGACCAAGTTAAGGTGGTCAGACATACTAGTTTTTGTATTTTTCAAAAGTTTTAATAAAAAATCATAATTAATTATTTACTTGGAAAAAAATTACAAAAAAATATGCATCACATCGGTACATGAGTCCTCTACTTATATCTAAAATATTATAAAAAATATTATCATTTTATTGTGGTTAGGGTGGTCAGACAAACACCTACTTATTTTTCCCTAAAATTTATTGCATTGAAATTTCAAATTTTCACCAAATAGATTTTTTTTTTTTAAACAAACCTAGTAGTTTAGAAACTAAATTTAATTTTCTACAAATTCTATTCATACATATTTCTGAAATAATATAGATAACTTATTCAAATTTTTACATCAAGTTGCCTAACTCTGATTTTTTGAATTTTTTTGCCACTTAAGGGCCTAATTTTTCCATGATGATCCTACACATACCCTATCATTATATTCAAAATAATTATAATCACTAGAGGAACATACAGATAGATTCTCAATTTCATTCACATCATCCATGGTTAACATCTTTGACTCATATTTTGAGAATTTATTGTCAAATAAATAAGGAAGCCTTTCAATATTATCAATCGGTAATGATGTTGATTCAAGATCCATATGCTTGTCATGATGTACATTCTAATCATTCAATAATGAAACCCTTTTTTCATCCATGAGTACATCACCATCCTCTTCATGCATAGATGACATCTCCATATCTACTTCATATAGACAATCATGAGTAGCATGTTCATCAACATCTTTATCATATTTAGCCTTATGCTTAGGATCAACATATTGAACAAAAAAAAATTTATCCTCAAATTCCTCATCACTCACATAGTTAACATGCTCCATTGATAGAAAACCCAAAATACATCCCAAGTATTCATCATCTACAATTTTATCAATCCCTTTGAGACAAGTGACTTCATCAATATTCATATCATTGCATTCTTCATGTGAAGAAAGTACCTTTGGATCATCCTTATAGGAGCATTCATAATCATCAGAGAAGCAATCAGAAACCTCAACTTCATCATGATTTTCATCACAAGAAAATTCATCACCACATAGATCATGTTCAAAAGTTTCAGAGTGGATTCTTAGGGCTGCACTTTCAAGGTCATGATCGATGGTTTGTAATGAAATATCAACAACAAGTGCATTGTTTTCACTGATCACAATATGACATGGAATAACACCTTGCATCTCTTTTACTTCTCCATCACTTGAGATATCACAAGAAAAAAAATCATGTAGATTTACTTTTTTTATCATCCCATGTATCTTTTTCTTCATCACTATTATGTTGCTTAGTATATGTGTTATTTGTGAGTTGATTACAATGTTAATCTTCTGACATATTTTTTTCACTTGTTTGCATTGTTATCTAATTTTTTTCAAGAGAACATTTTCTACCTCCATTTTGAGAATCCACATTTTGTGCATAACCATATTTGGCTGCTTACACAATCTTTATCCAATTAGGTACTTGGTCGAAGCTATGGGTTTTCAATTCCTTAGGAAAAGTACTCAACCCAAATTCATAAATCTCACAAAACAAATAAATGCACATTGAATCCTCAGGTCTAAAATTTTTGGGGACTTCTATCAAAGCATCCAAAAACCTCAAAAATAGTTCATATGGTGATTATCCCTTGTGTCTCTTCATATCATACAATTCTTGCACAAAAGAGTATTTATCAACATTGCTCAAATTTTTTTGATGTTCAACTTGGAGCTCACTATGATCTGCACATTGTGATGATGGAAAAATTGGAACATTAGAATCCTTATCACCTTGACACAAATTTCTACTAATTGATCCACCAATTGTGTTTGCATGAAATGTGCTAGGATGAATAGCATTGGTAATTGAATATCCCTTCATCATGGAGTATTTCAAATTGTCTTCAATTTCTATGGCAATTTGATATGCCTCATACAATGTTGTGGGCTCCTTATCTCTTAGGAGATAACTCATTTTTTTATCAAATGCACCCAAGTATACCACCAGACACTACATCATTTGGCCTTATGCTATCAACAATCTCTCTTATGATCTTTGAGAACCTAAGATTGAAAGAAGGAACTAGCTCATCTTCTCCTTTCTCCATGCTCAAGAACTTTCATCTTATTAAGACCAAATCAATCCTTTCACCAAACTATTCCATGAACATTTCTCTTAATTCATCCCATGAATGTATGGAGGATGTTGGAAAATAAGAGAACCAATCTCTAGCATCTCCTCTCAAGGACTGAACAAATAATTTTATGACAATATCTTCAAATTCTAAATCATAATCTCCCATCATATCAACAAACTCTTGCAATTTTTTTCTTATTGATTCAAACTTTGCTTCATTGAATTTTGGAATCTTATCCCTAATCTTAGGTGGTACAACATTTGGAAAAGCAAAAATATTACTAAAATCTATGGCTCTATACCTTTCAGTACTAAAATTCCTTTGATGTGACAAAGGGTGCTCATCATGTGTTATTATATTCCAGTCTACATCCAGATGTAGAACTTGACTAGGCATCTTGCACTACCTTTTAAAAGCATTTTCATACTTATCAAAAGGAAATTCAAGTCCCCTTGTCAATTATGACCTTAAGCCTTTACAATAAAAATTTCTTTTTGTTTTACTTAAGATCTTACAACATAGCATGCTTCTTTATGATAATGTACTAATTTCAATTTACATTCAAAAGGCATGCTAAATTACCACTATTATTCCCTAATATAGTTCCAATTCACCTAATAGGGAATCATCCACACAATATATCTTGAAAATTCCCACAACTTACTTACAAATATGATAATATTTTATTTAGATTCATGAGAATACCTAGATGTTTAGAGCATCCATTGACCTTCAATTTTGAAACTTGCAGATCTAAAGCTTTGTTATATTCTTTATCAAGTTCTTTGATTCATAGGTGCCACCTCTCTTCACATAGGATTATACTTCAAATAAGATGAAGTGTCTTCAAAATAAATATTGGTCTGGGTTTTCTTTGATAGTCAAGCCACTTTTAGATCCTTCGAGCTTTGCTACAACTGAATCCTTCACCACGTTCAAGAATTATACAATATCTGAACAAGATGTTTAGACTTATCGCACCATTTGACTCTATAATACAACAATCTATGACTGGAGAATGAGAATTTCCCCAACAAAGTCACCAATTTTGTTGGTGTTTTTCCAACTAAACCCCAAAATTCTCTAAAGGATAGCCAATCCTTATATTCAAGACATCCCTAGGCTAGTGGCCTACACAACGAGTAAAGAATTCTAAGGTCTTTACTAATGAACTTTAGGTTTTGTGGTACCAAAGAGGGTATTTCCTTATTGTGTTCATTAGATAATTTGTCAAAATGGAGAACACTTCTTCATAGATGGGTTCCTACTACATACAAATAAAAAAAATTCACTAAGGATTTGGTTGATTGTTAAAGTAAATGATTGTCCATTTGCTAGGAACGAGGATGTATTTAAAAGTTACATTTCATAATTGACATGATTTTAATAAGTACTATCCTTATTTTGAAATTATGGCTAGGAATATTAATAATTCACTTGATTGCATGAATTATTGACAAACAAGCCAGTGCCTCATCAATCGAGTAAATGGAGTCAAATATCAAATACCCAATAATACACAAATTATTTTATTTTGAAGTAGATGGACCATTTTTGTAATTCCGTACAATAAAAAAACTCACAATATCCAAAACATGACTTCTTATCAAATTCTTTGCAAATTATTACAAACCTATGAATCCCCTTAAGCATTTATTTAACCCTTTGAGCTAAAGCAAAGAAATAGAGCCATACATTCAATTAAACCATTGATGACAAACGAAAAGATCCTTGATAATTTCATTGATAATGTAAAAAAGTATACAGAGGAGAGTACATTCTTTAGAATTTAGATTTGTTTTGATATCAATCATTCATGTAGAACTATTTAAAACTATTACATATAAAACCTATACCCTAGACAATTAACTAGTATATTCATCAAGCCTTCCACATTACATTTGTTTTCTACACTTAAATTATATGCATAATACTCTAGAATCAAAATTTTCACCCTTGTAATGAGCCTTGAAATCCCTTTTATAGATGAAGGGAGAAACAAGCATCAAACTCCTTACAGTTACATTTCATAATCATTTCAAAATTAATTTCATTTCATTTGGGTCAGTTCTCAAACTATTATATTCAATCATTCATTTACCACAGGAAAATAGAAAGGAAAAAAGAGTTCCAAGCAATTAGTCGGAGAAGCACACACAAGCCTTCCAAAAGAGTTGTTTTCAAATCATCATGTTCACCAACACCGAGAAGTCACCATCAATACCAATTTTTCAAACCAAAGAACTAGCCATAGGAGGGTCGAATCACCACAAAATTCCAAAAATTGCATGCCATTGAGTATAAGAACACGACTGCCACCCATCCTTGTCAACGGATGAATAGAAACCTTCACCTAGTTTCATGATAGAAATTGGAATTGCAACAATCACCTCATCATCCAAATCATCATAGGGCACAAGGGAAATAGGACAATGGCTATAATTTGTTAGAAATCAAGATCAGACATGCAAACCAAAAAACCTTGCACAAAAGAGAAAAAGAAAAAAAGAAAAGCTATTGCAAAAAGATGTGCAAAATATTATTATTCAAGAATTTTTTAATTATATGAGATGATTTTCTTTATAAAAGAAATGTATGCATAACCCTAATCTTATCTTGAGCAACAAGATAGCTCAACAAGATAAGGATGAGAATAATTAACCTAGGAATTAAAATATTACCTAAGTAAAGTTATACAAGTGTAATTAAATATTAATTACACCAACACCCCCCATAAGTGCAACTTAGGGAGACGAACAAAATCATGTACCTAACACTAAGATGAATGCAAGAAAGCATGAATGGGTCCCAACAACAAGGCCTAATCAGGTACCCTTGTACAAATGCAATAATGAGGTAGAGAAGGAAAACCTAGTGGGACAAAACCCCCCTACAATGAGATGACTATTGCAAAGAAGCACTAGAAAAACACCATGGAGTAACACTGGAACCGCAATCTGACAAGCAAGGAAAGATACTTCTATCTACAAGAAACCAAAGCATAATCATAATAATGCGACAACAGACCCGATGCCACGAAACACTGGGAAACTCACAAACTAGAACAACCATGGAATCTGTGAAGCAACAATAGATGAAATGATGACAAAATCTGGAAACTATGTATCTTGATGGCAATGCCAAACTGTGACTAAAAATATTCCATGTGAACAAGTACCATAAAGACTCTGGAACATTAACCATAAAAATATGGCCCTCAAACTGAGAAGGATCTGAACCAATGCGGATCAATAACCATAAACTCCCAATCTAAAGTGTGAACCAATGTGAATCTGATATGTGTCAAGGAAGAGAAAGATATGTCCAAAAGAAAACTAAGAAACTAGATACAACCCTGGAATCTGTGAAGCAATAGTAGATGAAATGATGATAAAATCTAGAAACTGTGTATCTCGATGTCGATGCCAAACTGTGACTAAAATTTTTCCATGGGAACAAGTACCATAAAGACTCTAGAACATTAACCATAAAAATATGGCCCTCAAACTAAGAAGGATTTCAACCAATGTGGATCAATAACCATAAACTCCCAATCTGAAGTGTGAAAAAATGTGAATCTGATATGTGTCAAGGAAGAGAAAGATATGGCCAAAAGAAAACTAAGAAACCAGATACAACCCTAGTATCTGTGAAGCAACAGTAGATGAAATGATGACAAAATCTGGAAAATGTGTATCTCGATGTTGATGCCAAACTGTGACTAAAAATCTTCCATGGGAACAAGTACCATAAAGACTCTGGAACATTAACCATAAAAATATGGCCCTCAAACTAACAAGGATCTGAACCAATGCGGATGAATAACCATAAACTCCAAATCTGAAGTGTGAACCAATGTGAATCTGATATGTGTCAAGGAAGAGCAAGATATGGCCAAAAGAAAACTAAGAAACTAGATACAACCCATGCAATTTTCAATCAAAACAAGATGAATATCAAGGTGCATGCACACTCTAATCAGATTATTATGCAAGAAACCCCACTAATGGAACTTTATCTCAGTTCATTTATTACAATAACCCAATGATTGTAAAAGGATAGAATGATAATGTGCATAAATTTAAAATAAATAAAGACCCCAAATCTATGTAGAGGATTGAACCACCTTTCCAATGCCACAAGAATGGGGAAAAAAGGATCACCGAGTCAAAAGATATGCCCTCCAGAGTGAAAACAACAACATCTAAGTTCAAGGACCTAAAAAATAAAACTGGAGAAAAATCAGAGAAATCTACATCCACCACTAGATTGGTGTCAGAATCAGCTTTCCAATGGTATCTTGTTTGCAAAAAAAGGACTCTGTACGCAAAAGTTATGCCCAATTTTGTAAAAGTGGTCTAGAAAGGCCAATAAGGCCTGTAGGCAAGCCAGGGGGCATAAGAAAAGTAAGCCCCTAGTCTAGTGCGTGACTAGTGGCTGGGGTGGAGCCCCTAGTCATCCATATAACCACAAGTTTGAGTTGAGGGGCTGGTCGGGGCTGAGCGCCAAGCTCCTGGTCCTCCAAAGGACCTGCGCGGGGGCTGGGGTCGGTCGGGGGATGGGCGCATAGCGCCTGGTCCCCCATATGATTGGGGCTGATGGAGGAGTAGCCCGTAGGGGCAATGTGGCCGAGTGGCAGTTGAGAGGGCATCACCCGGTTGCTGATGCTCTTGGTAGCTGCCAAGTGGTGTGATGGCAGAGCTATCGATTAAAACTAGAGACGCATGATTGAATGCAATGTTTTCTTCTTCTTCCTTTTTTATGAAAATGTCCCTCGATCTGCATGTTGGGGAGGCTATATGGCCTCCCTAGATTTTTTTTTTACTCAAAATCAACTTTCACCAAATTTGATGAAACAAAAGGCATTTTTAAGGTTTTTGGCCAATGCGAATGCAATGGTGACCTCCATTTGTGCCCAAAATGCTCCAAAAAATTACTGAGCTTCAAACCCTCATGGATCTAGAAAATGATGACCAAAATATGAAAAATAAAATTCAATCTCAAGACTTTTTCCAGTGTTTTGAATCCAATGGTGAAGCCTGATCTGATCCAAGATGTTGCATAGATGAACTCAAGGCATGAAACCCTCTAGGAATCCCGAACGAACTCTGCAATGATTTTTTCAAAAATCTAAGAAGGGGTTGCAAATCAAGGCTCTAATACCATTTTAGAAACCAAGATCAGACATGGGAACCAAAAAATCTTCCATAGAAGAGAAAAACAGAAAAAACAAAGCTATTGCAAAAAGATGTGCAAAATATTATTATTTAGGAATTTTTTAATTATATGAGATGTTTTGCTTTATAAAAGCAATGTATGCATAACCCTAATCATATCTTGAGCAAAAAGATAGCTCAACAAGATAAGGATGAGAATAATTAACCTAGGAATTAAAATATTACCTAAGTAAAGTTATGCAAGTGTAATTAAATATTAATTACACCAACATAATTAGGGTCGGCTCCTCCTTCCTCACTTGAAGAACTATCAGAAGTTATAACAAGAACACTAGGCTTCCTTGAACAAACATTAGGACCCTTACTCGGCCTCATTAGTTCTTTCACAAACTCAGCAGGCCCTTTTCCTCTAAACTTGACTAATTCTTCTAAAACGGTCATATTTCTTAGACTATAAGTACTCTTGAGAACAATTTTCTTGTCCTTCTTACATATACTCCTATTACCCTTCAGGAAAGTCAACATTTTTTCCATTTAATGGATTTGGCTTTAGATGCATATGTGAGTGGTTCCTGCATATTCAACCTCCTAGACCATCAGAATGGTGTGGAAAGAGTACTTGGCTCACTCATTTTCCTAGAGTAAAACACTAACCAAAGCCTATCTTGTAGGAAAAAAACTAGCTAGAACCTTTAGAGAATATCCACTCACAAAAATTCACTCCTCTAGTACATGTAGAAATTATTTCTATGCCTTGATAATTTGTGAATGATAAAAAGAAATAGAGGAAATCCTCATTAAATAAGGGAATTGGAAGTGAGTTACATTTAATGGTCACCTTGGCTTGCTTGAGTGAGCAGAAAATCAATCGATGCAGGTTGAATCTTGACCATCGATTGTTCCACATTTAAAACTCAATCAATGAGGCTCATTAAGGCTCACCACTTTCTTTTATGCACTTACTTATAAACAATGATGAGGTTCTTTAAAACTTCCACGTACCCATGTGTATCCAAACACCATCATTCTTAACTTGCTTGCCACTAATCTTGATGATCTTAGCCAGAAAACCAATTCACGTCACCCATCACATCTTCCAGTTTTTCCTTGGGACCTCGTAATATGATGGCTATGAAGCCAACGATGAGATATTAGGCATTGATCTTGATCGCAAGAGGATCCTAGTTGGAGACTTAAATTTCATCACTCATCATGTCTTCCCTTTTCATTGAGAAATCTGAACCCATGATATACTGAGCCCGCACGATGGGGAGAAATTCCACCCATCAAAAGTCACAAGTTCCCTTTTAGAATGCACAAGACAATTAGTGATAGTGGTAAGGATAACAATCGGTTAAAAACTGAACCACATCGCTCATTGGGGGTTACCTTTCTGCAGTGAGAATCCAACACATGATGGGCGATGAACCTGGGGCAGTAAGAAATATAGTGTATCACTCGTTGCGGGATGGACATGGGAAATTCCAAAGGAACATGCGATGATCAATGAACTTCCTATAGTAGACTGAAGTAATGCTAAAAAGAATGTGGGCGTAATTTTATTTTCAAAGGGAACTTCCTAGTATCGACGAGTGACCAAAGTGTTGGGGCCAGTTAAAACAATGATGATGAAGACATAAAATGCCACTTAAGAAACTAGTTACTTGATGTAGCCGATCAATGAGGAAACATAATCCAATTGGAGGATTAAGGGTATAAGTGAATGGAGACCACAAAAACCCTAAACCCAGTAATAATAGCAAGGAATAATCAATTACAGGCTTGGCCATGGAACGAGTGGGACAATGAAATTTTAGGGTTCCACCAGAAAGTACTAGTGTGGGACATACATTTGTGTCATAAAAGTGTGAAGAAAAGAGAGTGTTCTCATAACACTATGTTTCTTGTGTCATATTTCAAATCTATCATTATTTTTGTTTTGGTAGGATTGGTGTTCTACCTGATGTATTGTTTTGAGAAGGATTGGTGTCTTTTTTTTGGTGGGGATTCGTGTCTCTTGTAGGTTGGTTCCTATTAAATCATTTGGGGATTTGTGCCTCTGATAGGTTAGTTCCTACTTCATATTGTTAAATTCCCTTAAAATATTTATTCTTGTGATAGCTTCTCAACATGGTTTTTCCCAATTTGGCTTTCCATGTAAAAATATTTTGTTGTGTTATCATGTGTGGTTCTTCAATTTCTTTAGTTATTAGCTTGTATGGTTCATTTCTCTTTATGTTGAAAAAATATAAAGTGATTGTGAAGTTTTTAAGAATTGTTGTGATTGTTTGGATCTACTGATTCACCCCCCTCTTAGTAGATTGTATGCCCTTCAAGTTTGTTGTGAAGAATCATATATTTTGATAACTATAGAAAAGTTAATAATTTTAAATTTATTAGATCTATTGATTCACTCCCCCATCTTAGTAGATTATGTGCCCTTCAATTGGTATCTGAGCCAAGTTCCTTTAAAGAAGCCTAATAGTTTAAGGTAGTTCTAGGTTAGCACACTCAATTTCTTAGGAAGGATTCTCTAGAAATAAAGCTCCACTCTTTGATGGATCTAATTTTACATTTTGGAAAGCTAGGATGGAGTCTTAATTTATGACTCTAGGAATGGATATCTAGATGTCAATGATAGAGGGATATGAGATTCCTAAAAACCCTCCTAGGGATCAGGCCAGAAAGAGGGCTTGTGAAATCAATGCTAAGGCAAGGAATGCTATTTTATGTGGATTGACTAACTCTAAATTTGTGAGAATATGAGAATATTGTCACTTTCCTACTCTAGGTTGATGATGTTGTCAACTCTATTTGAGGTATTGGAGAAGAAATGAAAGAAAATTTTGTTGTGGAAAGGGTACTCAGATCTCCCCCTAGAAGGTTTAACTCTAAAGTCTTTGCAATTGAAGAAGAAAAGGATTTGAATGCTTTGAAGTTGACTGAACTACATGGAATTCTAACTAATTTTGAAATTAGGTTGCAAAGAGAAGATACTATAAGAAAAGAGGTTGCATTCATAGTATCTAAGAATCAAGTTGATCAAGCTGCTAATATTGGATCAAATTTGGAGGAAGCCAATTTTTTTAGAAAGCTATAAAGAGGTTCCAATTAGTACAAAGGAAATTTACCTTTTAAGTGCTTTAATTATGGTGAAGTAGGAAATTTTATGGCTAATTTTCCCCATAAGGACTCTAACAACAAAGGCATGGAAATAAATCATTTCATAGAAGGAATAAAGGTTAGAGGAAACATAAGAGTTTCTATACTAATGAAGAAGAATACTACTCTACTAATGAAGAAGATGAAGATATCTATGGAGATAAAAATGGAATGGATATTTTCATGGATTTTGAAGCTACTAAAAGAGATGCAAAATAGATTTCATAAACAATAAAGATGAAGTAAATATTATGGAAGATTTGCTCTGTACTGAAAAATAAATCAAAAGGATAAAGAATAGAATTATAGAAGAAGTGAAAGCTAAAGAAAAAGTATCTCAGGATTTGAAGAAATCAGAAAATATGATTGCTGATCTAAAGATATAGACAAAAGAAAAAAGGATTGAAGAAGTTTTGACCGGAAAGGTAACACCAAGAGACAAGGACTATGAGAAGCTGAAAGAAGAAATTGTGACAAAAAGAAAGAGCTTGAGAAGGTGAATCAACAACTACAAATGAATTTTGGGAAGAGAAATGAAGTCATAGATCAAATATTGGGAATTCAAAGATCTTAACATGACAAAACTAGAATTCGTTTTAATAATCAGAAGAGCAAGGTGATAGAACATTCTGTGAAGACTGCTAAAGCAAGTCTAGAGGTGGCTTGCTCTAGAAGTTCAAATTCTAAAAGAATCATGGCAAGTGATGAAAGAAAGACATAAAATGATTGATTTATTCAAGTATAGAACAAAAAAAGAAGATCTAGAACATAAGGATACAACACCAAGTTCAATTATCCTTTCTATCATTATTTTTTTAAGTGCAATATTTTTTTTCATAAAACTATGGACTGTAGAAAATCATTGATAAGAAGAAATAACTTTATCAGCAATAATGAATTTTCACCTCTATACAATTTTAATATTATATTTTACAAATCAAAAAATTGGACACATTGCAATGAAATCTATAAAAAAAATTGAGTCTTACTCTACTGGAAAATGGAAGAAAAGCATCAGAAAGTAGGATTCATGTATCAAATAAAGTCTGGAAGAAAGTTATGAAATAAAAGAAGTCAAAAAAGTCAATGATTTCTCATACTACTCTCCATGATCAAAAAGAGAAGAATCTATGGATCATTGTTGAATGCAGAACACAACTAAGAGGGGGGTGAATCAATTGTACCTTCAAACTTGAGAACCCTTATTAACATTCAGATCCACATTCATTCATTAAAACCTTAAATCCATTATGATGATTTAACATGAAAAGAAAGTAATTGAAACTGAAACAACTTAACACCATACACAAGAGAACACCAGATTTACATGGAAAACCCAAGAAGGGAAAAACCATGGTGAGGATTGGATCACAATATAAGTAATATCAACATTGAATACAATAGGGGTCGTTGTTGGAGGGCTCACTACCCAAAGAAGAAAGGCTCACTGCCAAAATAGAAAAGAATATAGAGAAGGAATGTTACATAGAGAAAAGAATCTAAATGCAATAAATAATCCACCACAATGTCACCAACACCTTCACAACATGACGAAAGAATTGTAGCCACCTTCTACTCACTACATCCAGTAGACAAACAAATGAAAGCTTGTACTGCACTTCTCAATTTCACACTCTAACAATTTTCACTTCACATCATTCACATCTCTTGCATTTATCTCCACATCCTTCAAAAACTCAACTCATACTTATACCATCATAAACATTGATACCATTCTGCAATGTTAACTATACACATCAACCATGCAAATTCAAATTAGGTCAGGACCAATATACACTTTCATGGAAGATAGAAGTGAAAGAGGACCACATCACACCTTAATTGGGACCCAAATATATAACACCACACAACCACATGCTTCTACAAATAATAATTATCCACCAAGACTAGTGTAAACACCAGGTTGATCATTATGTATGTAAACACCATTAAACTTTGGAGTATACAATTCCTTGAACCCAAGGATGAATTGTGAACCACACACCATGCTTGAAAACAATCTATAATATTCCTCAAACACTCTAAAATCCAACAAAATCCTTCGCAACAACTTCCACCTGAAGAATGTACACACCCAATACACTCAAACAACCTTTCCATACACTATTACTAAAGAAACATACTTTTGAAGTACCAAACATCAAACCACATTGACCAAACAAAGATACCAACACTATCAATAGTCCTTCAAATCTATAAAACCTTAAACCACTCTTTAGAGAAGCACAAAGCATAGACATTTCTCCTAGACACCTCTAGATGCATAGTTCACACACTAGTGAACAAAACTTCTTCTGTACAATAATATATCACACTAAATTTTGAATACAACACCTTAGAACACATCTGATCAACATATCCAAATCACAAAATTTAATCTTCAACCTAGAAGAAATTTAGAGCAACACAAGAACACGAATTTGCAACTCAAAACACCACTACAGCACAATGTTTCCAAGAAGGGGGAGAAGAAATATATAACTGATTTTTATTTTGTTCTCAGTTTAAAACACAATTTAATGAGCATTGTGAATCTTCTTCAAAAAGGGTATAGAGTATCTTTTTAAAATGGAGAGTGCACAATTTTAGACAAACTTCCAAGTAATCAACTCATTTCCAAGGTTCAAATGACCAATGATAGGATGTTTCCCCTAAGGTTAAAACCATATTTGAGTGTATATTATGCTCAAGCGCACCACTCAATGTCTCCTCATGTGGGTAAAGAAGAAAATGAAGCAGTCATGCAAACAAGTTTTCAAACATAAATAAAAGATGAAAATTGGCTTTGGCATCTAAGATTTGGGAATTTAGACTTTGGAGCCCTAAATTTGCTTCATAGGGAAATCATGGTCAAGTGATTTCCTCTAATAGAGAAATTGGAAAGAGTATGTCAAGGGTGCATCTTAGGAAAGCAACATAGAGAATCATTTCCAGCAGGTATGCCAATGAGAGCTAAGGCACCTTTGTAGATCATCTATTTAGATTTGTGTGGGCCAATGCAAACACCTTCAATAGGTGGTAGATTCTATTTTTTTACATTCATTGATGATTACTCAAGGGAAACATGGGTTTACTTTCTAAAGCATAAGAGCGAGGTGTTTGAATAATTTTTTCAATTCAAATCTCTTTTTGAAAAACAAAGTGGTCATTACATAAAAAAAATGAGAATTGATAGAGGTGATGAATACATCTAAAATTACCATCTAATATTTTGGAAGGAACATGGAATTCACAAGCAATTCACAACTAGATACACACCTCAACATAATGGGGTAGTTGAAAGGGAAAATAGAACAATTGTGGAAAAGGCTAGAAGCATGTTGAAAGCCAAACATTTTCCAAATGAATATTGGGCTGAAGATATATCTTGTGTAGCCTATAATGAATATATTTCCAACAAGAATTGTCAAGAATATGATTCTAGAAGAAGCTTGGAGTGGAAGAAAACACAATGTTGCTCACATGAGAGTGTTTGGATGTGTTTCATATGCACATGTACCGAATGAATTGAGAAGAAAACTAGACAACAAAGGAGAAAAATACATATTTGTCAAATATAGTGATGAATGAAAGGCTTACAAGTTGTATAATCCAGTCAACATAAAGGTTATAATCAGCAGAGAAAAAATAGTCAACATATTAGCTCAAGCATACCACAAGAGGAAAATGAAGTTTCTATACCAGTAGGTATTCCTTCAAATGTGACTCCTTCCACCCCCAATCAAGCTCAACAAAGTGGTCCACAAGTGACACCACCATCAAGTGTAAGGGAAGTCTCACGTATACAAGCAAAAATTATAACAAGTGCACAACAAACACCTTCTACAACATGGATTTTTAGTGTAGGACTAGCAAGTCCACATTCCATGGGTTCTACATCAAGTGACATGTAAAATCCTACATTGGAAAGCTTAAGAAGAAAAAAAATGAGAAGTATTAGAGAGATTTATGAGCATATTGAAGGTGAAAATAATGCAGGTCAAACTTCTCTCTTTTCTTTATATCCACTTGTAGATGATCCAATTCATTTTGAAGAAGTAATTAAAGAAGAAAAATGGGTAAATACAATGGATGAAGAAATTGATGCAATTGAAAAGAATCAAACATGGGAATTAGTGAGCCTTCCAAAAGGAAAATATGTCATAGGAGTTAAGTGGGTTTACAAAACCAAGTTAAGTGCAAATGGTGATATACAAAAACACAAGGAAAAACTAGTGGCAAAGGGATATTTGCAACAGCCTGGAATTGATTACAGTGAGACATTTTCTCCTATAACTCATCTAGACACCATGAGAATGATACTTTCCAAAGCAGCTCAAAGCAAGTTGACTCGTTTATCAAATAGATGTAAAATCAACATTCTTAAATGGTCATCTTGAAATTTTTTTTATGGAACAACCACCTAGGTATGAGATTTTAGGCCAAGAAGACAATGTTTATAAGATCAAGAAAGATCTATATGGTCTCAAGAAAGCCCCAAGAGCTTCGTACAATAGAATTTATTCTTATCTTATACAAAATTGTTGGTAGATGGTCAGCACTCCCCTCGGAATTCGTGGCATGGACTAACTACCTCTCGTGGATCTGTTAACTCTGGCAGTTGTATTAGGCATTAATAGGTCAATCTTTTGGTGCAATGGCAACTGTGGGCCAACAAGTGGTATCAAAGCCAAAGGTGTTGGGTTTGAATCCTCTCGGGTAATGCTGAGGGGGAATTTTTTGGTAGATGGTCAATGCTCCCCTCGGGATTTGTGACATGGACTAACCACCTCATGTGGATCTGTTAACTCTGTTAGTTGTCTCGGGAATTAACAAGTCAATATTTTGGTGCAACGATAATTTTGGGCCAACAAAAATGGCTTTAATAGGTGTAGTAGTGAACCTACTTTATACACAAATATGAATGAAAAAGGTGAAATTTTGATTGTATGCTTATATGTTGATGATTTAATATTCATGGGTGACTTATCCATTAATTTTTTCAAAGAAGCTATGAAAAATTAATTTGAAATGACAAATTTGGGTCTAATGAAATACTTTTTAAGCATTGTGGTCAATCAAAATGAAAATGGTATAGGGTGATCCCACAATATTGGTTTACAATTTTTGGCCAAACTGGACACTGAACTAATTTTTTCTAACTAAATCTTCACTTTCAGGAACCTATAGCGGCTAAACCGTGAGGAATTTGAAGATGATGCAAACTAGTGATTTGTGAAAATTTATCTATAGATTCTAAATATATTTTTTCAATTTTTTGGAATTAGATTGCATTTCTTTTTCCATCTCCTTCAAAAACTAGTTTTTTTCAGTAAACACCATTTTTAAGGAGTGATGCTCACCATATACAACATAACTTTTTTTCCATGAAGGATAATTTTTTTTTTTATATAATTTAGATTTGTAACTATGATATCTAGGCTTTCATTTGGTTTCATAGGGTTTTATTGAATATTTTTTCCTTAATCAAGTTTTGAAGTCAAACCAATTACAATTTAGACATAGGTGGACTATATACAACAACTTTTTTTCTATGTAACGAAATTCTTTTTTTTTTTGTTGGATCAAGGACTTCAATATCTAGTGCACTAATATTTTTCATTTTTTTTTTGATAATTTTCTATTTTTCCACATGTACAGAATAGAGAGCTTGATTTTTGGTGAAAAACCTACATTCACAAGAAATAAAAAATAAATATAATAATAAAATTAAATTTATTTAAAATTATAATTTTTTGGAAGCTTATAATAAAGACTACATACTTACAAAAAATAAATTTTAAATTAATTCATTAGATCCACCAAAAGGTAAATCAAAAGTAATTTTTTATTAGCATTTTGATAGGTGTAAAGGAGACTCCGTTATAGGTATGGTTTAAAACTAGTGAGGTACTATTCAAGGGGGTTTGATCTAAGGTGGTTCAATCAAACCCTCTTCAATTGGAATCCTTTAAATGAAACTTTTCAAGGGTTAAATCATTATATTTTCTAAAAAAATGTGATTTCAGCAAAAATCAAGATCTCGCAAAAATTGTAAACCAGTATTGTGGGATCGCCCTATATTCATCTCTCAAACAAAGTATGCTTATGAAATTTTTAAAAGGTTTAATATGTTGAAATGAAAATCGACACCAACACTAATTGTCATAGGTTTGAAGGTAGGCAATGATGACAAATGATCCAATGTAGATCCAACTTTATATAAGAAACTTTTTGGTAGTCTCGTGTAGCTAACAACCACAAGGCAAGACATAATGTATGGTGTAAGTATTCTTGGTTCCCAAATGAATAGATCCAATGAGTCCTAAAGAATATCCACTTTCTCATATTCAGACTCAGAGATGGATTTGGCCAACAAACAGGAAATGAGATTGAAACACATTTCCCCTGCACTTTAGGCTCTATTAAACTTTGGAGGGTAATCCCAATAGTATATTTACAAATACTCTTGTGTGCCAAAGTACTCCAAATACTATAAAAAAATGATTCTCCTTTACATTCTCAATACAAATAATGCCCTAAAGGCTTGGCTGACTTCTACAGTAATGCCTAATTTAAACATGAGAGATGTAATTCATGAAACTCCACACACAATTAAATTGAGATTGATAGGTAAATTTGATTTTAAAATTGTAGTTGCTCACAAATAGTCTTAGGAAACTACAACATTAAGAGACCAATGTCATATCCTAGGGTGGAGTCATCCAAACCATATAATTTAAAACCTAACACAACATTCAATCTGTCATAATTATGCCTATCAAATGATGCTTTACACCATTGATACCAACAACTAAACTAGCCATACTTAGCAATCCTAGCACACAGCTGCATAAACCTCCATTTATGTTACTAAGAATTAACTCATTCTTTAAATGAGAGTAATAACATCAAACAAACATACAACGAAAGAAAATAAGTTGAATAATAACAATATTTGATTACTCATATTCAAAATTTATGCAATGTGAACAATGGAGACAACTAGTTTAGAATATTTTGTCATTTATATTCAACTATGACTATACTGTAATTATAGTATTCATTACAAAACTCATACCACTCTATAAACCTAAAACAATAGCATTATACATTTGAATCCCTATTAAAAAAGTGTTCTTGTGAAAGAAAAAATGTGCAATCTCCTACAAATGAGAAGAAGAAAGAAAAATATAGAAGAAGGAGAAACCCTAAAACTACATTTGTTGTTGACACTTGGATCCATTTTTCTCCATTGATCTGTAACTACCCTTGCTTCTTGAAGAAGTTTCAATCTGCTCCCAGATTCATGCATCTTACATTCACTTGCCCTGTAACAGAAAATATTCCCTTCATGATGACCTTCTACATCCATGCCTTATTGTTGAAAATATTTGTTGACCATGAAAATATTCATTCCATTTTATCCTAAAGAAAAAAATATTTTCTCCTCTACAAAAGCCCTTTTATTTCTCTCCCTTTACATTTATAGCTAAAAATAATGAAAAATCCTTTCTTCTAGCAAAGAAAACTCTTTGCTACAGTGAATATTTTATTCACTTTATAAATTTTTCACCCGTATTTTATTACATTGCAGCTTACATTTTAAAATATTGATTTTAAAACGATGGAGGTTTTATTTTTTTAAATCCGGCACCATAAAACATTACTCATGCTTTTCTACATTTTATATTTAAAATACAACCTTTTTACTCACCAATATTTAAAGTGAACAACCCCTATCTTTTCAACAATATTTTTACTCACAACTTAAAGAATGCATTTTAAAAAATTTATGGGACCCATCTTAGCTTCCACTCTCCAATCCCTACTATCCCGTTGCTTTTTATGATGACAACAAAATTTTTCTTGAGCTCAGGAGCAATATAATTTAATACTTCACACCTCTCTTGCCCGCTTCCGCATGCCTCTTTTGCTATTGTCACCCTTCCTCTCGTGGGCTAGTGGGAAAAAGTGTGGATGTTTCCATGTAGCATCCATTTCTTTTGCCCTCCTTTGATTTTTAGTGTGCCCTAATTTTCACCATGCTCTATAGCATCACTTGATCCATGGCGATGAAGGGAAATATCTACAGTAATTAGCATGTGATTCCATCTTTCTTCCATCGCATAAATGAGCATGAAATCTTGGCATAGAGCATAATCAACCCCAACACATAGTCCATCCGTCAATTCTCACTTAGTTCGAAGACCTCACATCAATATGCTTCTACTCAGAAAGTGTTGAAGAAAAATATAATTTGGATGCCAGCGTAGAGTAAACCTACTAGATTTTCTCGCATAATAGCATCAAGCATAGATGCTTCCTTTAGCAACCACATGAACCAATGAATGAATTTCCTCAACAATGTTTAGGTGGTCTTCCAATAGCAAGCACAATGGCACCCTTTCATTCAGAAACATTTTCTAATCTCTATGCCAAATTAGAATTTCATCAAATAATTTTGATATGTTTTTACTTCAAAGTGAAAACTTGCCCCAACACCCTGGCTACAAATCAAATTGACCCCTTTTAGCTTGTCCATTGGTAGCGTAAGCACCTTTTAGTCTGCACCTTTTAGTTTACGCTAATACTTTGCAATATATTCTCAAACACTCTCAAAATGTGTGGCCACGTTCTCTGGATGCACCATTGAGGCCCTTCATTCCTCTCACAATCTTTTTCTAGGAACATTTGTTTACACTCATCTCATGTAAAATTATTTAAAACATCAAAAGGACCCCTAGCAGCTAACACTATGTTTTCCATTCACATCATAGGCATTTTCCTTAGTGCCAACATTTTACAAGCAATTCACAGGCCTGCAAGATGAGTTTCCTTACTCATTGGATTCCTCCTCTCTAGCTTACGCACAACAAATCAACCTTAATTTCCACATGAACTGTCAATCATAAAAGTACTTTCCATCTGCTTCATTTAGTATAGCCTTGATTGCTTCATTGCTTGTTGCTAGTGTTCTTCTCCACAATGTATTTTATCTTCCTCAAGTTGTTTTGTCGTGCTTTGGATTCAATTTCTTCACCCCACTCATTCAGCGTGGTGGTAGCATTGTTCCTATGACCAAGCTTATTGCAATTGATGCATAATCAAATCTTGACAAAATGAATGGCTACAGTATGAAACAAATAATATAGAAGGCCTCTAATCTTTCTCCCTTTAATTATATCGAATGCAAGAGCACTCGAGCCTACAACCTTATTCTCTGATGCTTTGAGGATGAATTCAATATCTTCAAACAGTTCTCTTTCTTCCATTGGGGTATCCATTAAGTTCCCAGGTTCAATCAAAGGTTCCCCAAGATTGTGCAACCTTTGAAAGCAAAGCCTCTTTAGAACATATCCTATTTAAGCAATCTAGCAAGATTAAAATAGTGTTGTGACTTTATCCCATGGCTACTCAAATGCAACACCACCCTCTTTCCTTCCATGGTAACACTATTATCTTCTCATCATAATTGATGCTTCTCTCCATAAAGTGTTCCACAATCTTGTCATTTACAATGCTTCTAGGTTTACTTCCTTCTGCTGCATTCAATCCCTAAGTGACTTCATTTGGATTCTCTCGACCCTTCTTCAATTTTGCAACAACCACCCACATGTGTGCAAGGTCATTTTCTAGGAGTGCTTCTCTTTGTTTTGCTTCCTCAATCTCAATAGCCTGCATAAGAACTTGTGACTTGAATGAAATGTCCCCTTCAATAATTGAACATCCACATTTCATTACCTGAGGGATTAACACATGGATTTGAATTTTGACAAGTATCAACATATATCTTATTATTATGCAAATCAGTATTCTCCTCATTCAAAGTGAGCATTTTCATGTTTTCTTTATGCAAACAACCACCTACAGCTTGGAATATAATTATCATTATTTGAATCATAAGTTGAGATATCAAACTTGACCCTCATACATTATTGTGGTTCTTTAATGGAAGCATCATTAATTGTGTCTCCATTACCAACATTGGAACATATACAAATTCATAATTGTGTAAAGCATGGTTGGCCCCCATGTGGACCCAACTAATTTTTATTTTTTTTGAAACAAATTTCATCTTCAATTGACCTTAGGCTGCTTGCATATGCATCTGACATGAAAAATTGAATTGGTTTTTCATTGAAATTTTCTTTCTGGCATTTTTGCACAGTAATCAAAATTGGGCAAGTGGGCTCTAAAATTTCCCTAGAAAACTAGTCAAATGACCCCCTAGAGACATGAAAATGCACAAGCATGTAGACATTTGACCCAAGAATGCAACACAACAAATGGATTGGAAAAATAGATTTCGAGCTACAAGATATTCATTGAAAAAGTATCTCACTCAGGCTTTTCTACAATTGTACCTATTCAAAACCAATTAAAGCTCACCATGTTGCCACTTCAAAAAAATACCAAATCATCTCTTGGGGAACTGCCATTAGACACACTAGTTCATTTGGGTACACTGAGTATGTGTGCAAGAGGAATTTCCTTGAATCATTATTCATCACAAGATATTAGGGGTCAAAGCTCACCATCTTGAAACATTCTGGAAATGCAAATGTAGAAACCAAACAAATTGCACTTGCTTTTGATCTCGAAAAAATATCAAATTTGAACATGAGACTCTGAAACTAGACCAGGAAGCATATGAATGTGGGGGGAATACAAGGAATCAATATTTTTTTCATGATGATCATCCAACTATGAAATTTTCACTCGAATAGATGGCCACTTCATAGAATTGGGATTTCACAAACAATAAAACAGTCCCAAAACCCTCCAACTTTCCTCTTCAAAACTATGTCAAAACTCATCATGGAAAGTTGAAAATTAATATGCATGTTCACATATTTCAACTGATTATGCTCACTAAAGGATCTGATATGAAAATTAACTGGCCTTGAATCATGACCCGCCAAAGTAGGTCACTTGGGTAGATTTTTTAAGGGCACTTTTGAGTGTGCAGATCAAATTTTTCAACATGGGCACTCAAAATTTGAAAATTTTGAAGGTGCTATCAAATATAATTTCAAGGTTAATGGAGTCTCCAAAAGACTCACATTGGAAAGCAAGGAAAAGAATTCTAAGATATGTGAATGGAAAAAGAAATTATGGCATTCAATATTCATGCTCAAATGAGTTCAAGCTCATAGGATACATAGATAGTGATTGTGTTAGAAGCATTGATGATAGGAAAATCACATTTGGTTATGTTTCTCATTTTGGAACAAGGGTTGTATCATGGGCGTCAAAGAAACAACCCATTGTCACTCTTTCTTTAGCAAAAGTAGAGTATGTAGCAGCAATAGGGGCAGCATGCCAAGAAATTTGGATGAGAAGAGTGTTGAAAGAGTTGAAGCATGAATGAGAAGATGCAACAAAGATACATTGTGACAATAAATCAACCATAGTACTATCCAAAAATTCATGCTTTCACAAGACAAACAAACATATTGACACTAGAAATCATTTTATTAGAGAGTTGATTAACAATGGATAGATCTTTTTGGAATTTTGAAGGTCCCAAGATCAATTTGTTGATATATTTATAAAACCATTGGGAAAGGATGCATTTGAATATTTTAGAAGTTGTTTGGGTGTCTATGTTTGTGCCGAAAATTTCATAATTGTAAGTGAAGATAGATGCGCTAGAAATTTTAGAACTATAAGTGAAGAAAAATGTGTAAAAAATTTTAGAACTGTAAGTGAAGAAAGATGCGTTGGAAATTTCAAAACTAAAAGTGAAGACAAATGTGTCAGAAATTTCAAAACTGTAATTGAGGATAGATGCGCTGAAAATTTCAGAACTGGAAGTAAAAATGGATGCTCCAAATTTTTTGAGAAGAATGTCAGCTAGTTGTGATTAAGGGGGAGTGTTGGAAATTAATCCCAACTGTTGCATTTATTACTCCTTCGTATATTTTTCTAGTAAACATTTATCTTTCCATTGTCTCACATGCATATAGGATAGCTTTAGATTTGTATGTAATGCAAAATCGCTACATTCATATTTTCTTTGTTGGCTATTAAATCAACATTTCATTGTAATTAAAGTTTTTGGTTTTCCCTCCATTTTGTTGGGCTCATTCATAGCTTATGCAAGAAGTTTTGTATTGTCTTTTTTTTGGGTGAAAAAGAACTGAAAAATAGAATGAATAGAATGTAAGTAAGGAAAAAAAGAACAAAAAATTATTGTTGTACAAACAACATGAACATTCTCAAAATAGGGGGACTTTTATTTTGTTTTTCTGGGCATAGAAGAGCAGTAGCTCTATCATTGAACAAGCAATCTTTTGTATGAATTTCCGTTATTAATATAAAGAGTTATTTGCAGTTCATCCCCTACTCTTCTCTATGTTTTTTGTTTTTTGTTTTACTCTGCCTCTGTTCAGATAATGATGGTAGAAATGTATCATAAATAATCTATTACAATGATCTTCAATTATTTCTTGGTAACATTCAATCATTTCAAAATGGATGATGATTGTGCTTAAATAAAACAATGTAACATATAAACAATGACAAACATAAACTAGATCAACTCCAATGACTAGTGAAAGAGACAACAAATTATAAATTTAAAATTATGAAATTTAAATATACTAATATAAAAATTACCTAAAGCAATCCTACACTTCTATGTGATGCAAAAGATTTAAAGAAAACATGAATAAACTCAAAAAATAAATAATTATGAAAAAAGATAAAATAATATTATAAACTAAACTAATTTTATGTAAAACTTATTATCATATAAAAACCATCTACATAAAAATAAATTCAAGAGAAAATGAACATGTCATTTTCAAAATTATAATTTTAACATACACATTGATACTAGTAACTCTAAAGCATAGTGTATCACCCACTTTACAAAGCTACACCTTGTGCGAGACTTTATCAAAACAATCATTACAAACACAAACAGAATACCTTTCTGGAATAGAGTGGGGGTCGGAAGCAGTCAGCACCACGTCATTTCCTTTATCTGAAAGTAAGTGCCAGTTAAGTATTTGTTTCTACAAAGTTAGATTTAGGCAATCAAGTTATTATTAAATATGTGTTTTCTACCTCTGAAAGAAAATTCTGAATAGAATTTGCCTTCACATTATGAGTAGGCTACAGTATTCCTATCGAACGAAACAAATTCCTGACAGTGGCTTAAAATAGAGCAAATGGATCAAAAGGCAGTCGACAGTATAACAGCTCAAGAATGCAGTACATTTATAAATATTTATCAATCCATTATTCCTTACATCTAAGATATCCCTTCTTTGTTCTACAACATAGGAAAAATCAAAAACTTAGGAAATATCCCAACTATTACATTTTTACTCAGTAGATTTCTTCTGCAGAGACTAAAGTTGAAAACTCTTAACTACTCCCTATCTTCCGGTTCAATTATTCTTGCTTGTGATCATAATAATACTTAATTGCATGAGATGAAGTTGCAGGGGCTGATTTTTCATGCCTGTGTTCTCTCTTAACAATATTATCACAATAATCATAACCATGCCACACATTGCTAGGAATAAACCTACGAAAATAGAAGGTATCCACAGGCCCTAATGGCTTCTGATCTACAGCAGAATGAACACGAGCTCTAGCAGGCCTCCACTGATCAGAACCAATCCTTTTAAGGTAGAGATAGCATACGCTTTCGTTTACGCACGGACCCTCTATCTTAAATTTGGCTGAAGAACACCATTCAAACGGCTTTTGCTGGTTTCCTTCAATGGGCTCTTTTAGATGCTTGGCTAATACATGGTTCCCTGATGAGTCCCCAAATCTAAGGCTTATATGATCCCCTGTGCCTGCTGCTACAGCGCAGCTTGTCTCCACAGTCACTATGTATGAGCAGTTCAATACCTGAACATAACATTTTCAAAACACGTGAATTCAAATGATTATAAATAATTCATTTGATTTTTCAGTCAGTATTTGTTTGCAGAGATTTTTATTATCCTTATTTGGATCAAACTTCATGATCTAATATTGAAGTATGAATCAAACTCTATGATCTATCATTGAAATATGGATCAAACTCTAAAATCTATCTTTAGAGTATGGATCAAACTCCATGATCTCTTATTAAAATATGGAGCAAACTCTATGATCTATCAAAACTCACGACAAAAAAATATTAGACTCTGGAAGTTTCATCAGTTTAATTCATTTGATTTTAATCTTCCTCCAACACCAGTGCTAATACCATGTTTGTTTTTGCTACTTTACCAAATACAATTTAAAAAAAACATATACTCCTAAATCTAGCATGTAGTATAACATATATCAAGAAAAACTAAAATACTGCATGGATTCTCTGAAGAAGCAAATGGTTTATCAAATACATGAGTGGACTCAATTACCTTTTGCATGGTTGAACTTGGGCTGCTGCTACAAATGGGTGTAACAGCTATAAGAAGAAGAAAAAGAAGCAAAGTATTGAACTGGGCCATTTTTGTGCCTGACTGGACTGCTCCTTACAGTTTAGTTTCTACAGGGATAATCAGACTGAAACTAAGAATAAAACTTATGCGGATGTAGAAATAGGTGGTTGTAATCTACTTAAATAAATATTTGGTTCGGCATATTAGTTTGCTTAATGCAAAGGAAAAGAAAGAAAAGTAAAAGAAAATCCTAGAGATGAAGACAGGGATAATGCACCAGTCGACATTAGGTATCTGTCCACAAGGAATAAAGACTTAAGCCCCTAATTTTGACATTTACGTTTGCACATATCTCCACGTTTACATCTTAGTGAAATGAATCGAATCTTTGGCTGAACGTACTTCTGGCTTGCCCTTGGTCTTCAATACAAATACACCGCCCGGATGGGATGCCGAACAGTATGTATATGCAATCAAGGTCTATGATATTATATATTTTACAACAGACAACGAAACAAAATCTACTGTTAAAAAGGGTTATTAACGTGGAAAGAAATTCTCTTGCATAGTTTACTGAGGAGACAGGATATGACAACATCTACAGAATTTCTCAGATACATAATTACTTAGTAATTTCTCACGAATTACAATATATTCCAAGAAGGGAGTGTGCAAATTGACTGCTTTAATGATGTTCTCAGACAATGAATTAAAGGCAAGGGATTAAAGCTACAAAAAACTCTGTCAGAATACTGTACCGGACGGTGTACATACTCTCCGAGCTTTATGGAATGTACTCCAAGCTCTTTGGGTTGAATCTGTGAACGGGAAATTTAAGAAGCTCTTAAAACAAATAGAATTAAAATTGTATTTAGGTTATTTTCAAGAAAATGTTAAAAACAATAATCAATACCGTAGAGTGACTATTGTAAAACTATCGAGTAGTCTTTTAGCGGGGACATGGGTGCTTCAAGATCAAGGTCCTCGGGTTGTAGCTTGACGGGTTTTGATTGTTATTAAATATTTTAATATAAAAGTAATATTACAAAATATATATTTTTTATTTCAAACAAATAGTGACCTTTAGTATCCAATACTATTATCTCTTGAATAGTTGAGAGAACATAATCTTCTAACTCTTAAATGAGATTGGTCAAAGGTAGAGTTCATTATTGAGGTAAATCTTTTAATCAAATAATTTTTTAGATTTTATTAAGATTATTATATGAAGATTGTAAAAAAAAAATTAAATGAATTTAATAAACATAATATTTATTAGTTAAGTAGATTTGATATATGTGGAGGTCTGATATTTTAAGAGATGAATCAATCTAAAAGATGAGGTCGAGATTCTGAGTTCTATGGAATGTACTCCAAGCTCTTTGAGTTGAATCTGCACCTTTCACATTTGGAAATTTAAGAAGCTCTTAAAACAAATAGAATTAGAATCACATTTAGGTTGCAAGCAAATGTTAAAAACAAATAATTGAGCGACAAGCCGACTGATGTGGGGACCACTTGGAATTCTGGGAGACTTGTTGAGAATATTGTACATTCTCAGCTTGATTCTCCAGAAATGCACAAATAGTGAACGTGTATCATGGTGGAGACCACAAGGAATGACCAACAGTTCGATGCGATGGTCAAATGCAGTGTACGAGTAAGTGGGTAATAAAAGGAATAACTCGTGGATACCTAAAGTCTTTGGGCTTTTATTTATAAACTAATGACTACTAATATTCTGCGTCAATGTGGGATATTGTCGATGCTTGAGCTTCTTGGAAGTCCTAGAGATAATGATGCTCTTGTTGATAGTTCTGCAATGGACATCAGTGAGAAGTCTTGCCGATAGAGTTGTTCTGGCTGATGGTTTTGTATTTGGTATGATCTCTTGCCGATACCTTTGGTCTTGCCGATAGCTATGTGATCGGGTATTTTGGCATCAGGGAGACATGGTCTAGTGTCTCACCGACATGTGATACAATTGAACTTTTTGACCGAACGATTGTCCACAGTGGTCTGTTTTGAACCAATGAGTAAAGCAGAAGGAGAACCATTGGTAGTTGAACTATTGCAACTATTCCTATGTGGAAGATCAACAGACCATGAACAGAATGAGATATACTCTATAACTGATGACAATGATCGGTTCAGGTAATGGAGATTTATTTTCGATACTGAACATAGATTGATCTGAGTGGGTTCATTGTATGCGTCCGTGATCATTGTTAGATTACAATTCTATACAAGATTGATTAGTGAAAGTTGTTGTAAAATTGACATCAAAAAGTGAAGTCTGTACTTTGTATGTAATTTTTTTACTGTAATACAGAGAGGCTTTTCTTGGTGTGGTAGGTTTTTCTCTTGTAAGGGTTTTCCCACATAAATCTGGTGTCCAATTGTGTATGTCTTTATTTCTCTTTTTTGTTATTCTTTTCATGTGTATCTTATTAGAATGTAATTGTAAAATTTAAAGTCGTATGTGCATTCTTCCCTGAGGTTTTTGACATTAGGAGAGCTTGTTCTACACCTAAGCTTTCCTTACAATGCCAAGAACCAAATATTGTTTCTTGGTTCATTTTCAAGAATTGAAAATCATAAGCTAGAAATTGAGTAAACTTAAAGGCAATGAAATGAAATAAAATTCTAATTTGTTACAAAATCCATTGCAAACCTTAAAATAAGTTGATTTTTCTTTTTCTTAAAGGTGTTTGGATGCTTTATTCTTCTCCACATCATAACACTACACATTATTGATGATTGATTGATTTTGGATTTCAACAAATTTTGATTGATTAGATGTATGATGCATACTAATGATGAAGAAAATGATTGAATTTATAGACCTAGGAGACATGGATGAAGATTAGACCCGAGTTAACTAGAAAATCAATGGAATCAACTCAATTGAAATTAGAAAATTTCCAATTGAAGTCATGAAATGATTATATTGAATTTTATAATTAAAATTATGGACAAATGTGCTCATGAAGTTTCCAATTTTAGGCTTAGTTAATGGGTGAAGAGTGCATAGGTTTCTAAAATGGAAGAAGAGCTAACTTGATGAAAGAAACAATTGACTAAAGTGGTGGATATAGAAATTTTCAATTTCCTAATGAAGATTGATTTAGCTAATTAGTAATGATGAAGTTTACTGAAGAGATGAAAGTAGAAACTATGAGTGGATAACTAGCTCATATTTAATTAAATAATATAATATTATTTAATGAAATAAAGAAAATGGGAATTTTATTGATTATTAATTAACAAATGATAATATGTGGTGAACATTAATAAATTAATGGTGATTAATGAATAATTAGTTTGATTAATGATAAGTGAATTATATAATGGTGATTAGGGTTAGGTGGAATAATTTAGGTGTCTACACTTTTTTCCTCTTTGAAGTAATGTTCAAGGTAACATTGTTTCAAAGAAACAAATAGTACTTGTGAATAAAAAAATAGAAAATATGAGAATGATGATGATATTTACTAGTCAGGTGAGAAATGATAATTAGAAAAACTGAGATGATCGATTACCACTTGGATATATTATGTGTGCGGGTGATCCCACAATACTAGTTTACAATCTCCAAGAGATCCTAATTTTAGATGAAATAACATATTTTTAGAAAATATAATGATTTAAGCCTCAAAAAGTTCAATTTAAAGTATTCTAATTGAAAAGGGTTTGATTGAACCACCTTAGATCAAACCCCCTTGGATAGAACCCTGCTAGTTTTAAACCATACCTATAACAAAGTCTCCTTTACATCCATTAAAATGTTGATAAAAAACCACTTTTGTTTTACCTTTTGGGGGATTAAATGAATTTATTTAAAATTTAGTTTTCGTAAGTATGTATTCCTTATTATAAGCTTCCCAAAAAGTATAATTCTAAATAAATTTAATTTTATTATTATATTTATTTTTTATTTCTTGTGAATCTAGGTTTTTTTATTGAAAATTGAGCTCTCTATTCTACACATGTAAAAAATAGCAAATTATCAAAAAAAATTAAAAATTATCAATGCACTAGATATTGAAGTCCTTGATCCAACAAAAAAGAAAAAGAATTTTTCTACACACAAAAGAAGTTATGCTGTATACAGTCCGCCTATGTCTGAATTATAATTGGTTTGACTTCGAAACTTGATTAAGGAAAATATATTCAATAAAACACTATGAAACCAAATGAAAGCATTAGTTATCATAGTTACAAATCTAAATTTGAAGAAAAATAGAATTTTATCCTTCATGGAAATTTTTTTATGTTGTATACAATGAGCATCACTCCTTAAAATTGGTGTTTACTGAAAAAAAACTAGTTTTTGAAGGAGATTGAAAAAGAAGTGTAATTTGATTCCAAAAAAAAAGAAAAAAATATATTTAGAATCCTTGGAGAAATTGTCACAAATAAATATTTTACATCATCTTCAAATTCCCCACGGTTTAACCGCTATAGATGCCCGAAAGTGAAGGTTTAGTTAGAAAAAATCAATTTAGTGTCTAGTTTGGCCAAAAATTGTAAACCAGTATTGTGGGATCACCCGTGCATTAATTACATAGGTGATCTCTCAAAATAAGAAAGAAAGGAAAAAAATATTAGATGAAAGATGGAAATAATGGATGAAAAAGATAAAAATATGGATGCAAGAAGAATTATTATGAAAGAAATGATGATGTGTTATGCTAACTTTGAGATTAGCAACCCTTATTTGATATAGCAATGGATGTTATGCACCAAGATATAGAAGAACAAGGTGAAAATATATCCAATGCATTGAATCACTAAAGGAAAAAACAACAGGAAATAGGATTCCCTAGCATTCAAAAGGTGTATGATGCTATTAGTGGATCTATGAGGAGACAACCATAAAAAACAACACACAAAAACAATAGACCTTACCTAGTTTATGTCATATCAAAGCACAACATGATAATGAATTTTTTTATGGTGGCCTTATGTAGGCACAATCTAGGTCAAAAGATAAATTAGAAGAAATATAAAAACATCAAAAAGGTAAACCAAAGAAAGAGATAAGCAATTATCAATAAGACACACAATAGTAACATCTTATGCCAAGGTGTGGAAAGGACTAAAGGATGGATTTGGATCATGTCTAATTTTAGGAAGGAAACCTCCTATATAAGACAAGTGATGGGTGATAAGGAAATGTTCATCATGGAAAATGATTCTTTTGATTGTATGTTATCAAGGTTGATGTTTATCTCTAATATTTTGTATTGAAAGCACATCTGTCAAGTATGTTTTTTGATGGTTTGTTCAAAGCACATATCCATGTTTATATTTTTTTTGTATTTATTGATGTATTTCTAGAAAAATGATGCAAATCACTGATTGTGGAATGTGTCCTAGTCACTAAATGAGCCAGAAGACAAAGAGAAAGATCTACTCATGAAATAGGACGTATTCACCTACCCCTAGTGTATAACAAGGTGCAAGATGGGATGGATGGAAGATTGAACTAAATCACATAGATCGAGGATGGAAAATTCGACAAGGATGAGGCCTTGTAAAATGGTAAATTATAATTTATTAAACATTACACTTGTACGTAGGATTTCACCACAATACTTGTCCAACCATGGTGGTTTTAATCAGATGATGGTTTTTATTTTACTATTTTTTTTGAATGTTCCAAATTTTTTGGATGTCAAACATGATGTCTATTTTCCAAGTTTTCATTATGATAATTTTTTTCATTTTTCAAATTTTTTTAAAAAAATTGCAACTAGGATATCCATTAGACTAAGCATGAAAGTGTTGGAAGTGAAGAATTTTGGTTTTCAAATTAAACCTTTCAAGCTTTGATCTTCTAAAGAATTTGGCTAAAGTGATTAATTCCATTGAGACACCATTGATCTAAATGATATGTTGGAAAAGTGAAACCCTAAGAATTCACTTAGGATTTTGCATCTTTCCAAACATGGATCATTGGGGTTCAAATTGGCCAAGGGTATAAGATAAACTTACAATCTGTAAGGTAAGCCAATCAACCCTTGGAATCTAAACTTGTTTTTTTTGGAATGAATTTTTATATGAAATACAATGATGCATCTAGCTAACAATAAAAATGTAATATTTTGACATGAAAATAGACAATCTAGAAATTGATAAATAAATTTTATGATTAGAAATAGACTAAGTAGATTTGTGTGTCCTTGTGATTTGAATTTTGACTTGATTTGATTGGACAAGGCCACTGAGGGTACCCTTGTCTAGATAATTGAAACTATAATTTGTGTTCACAGTCCTTAGGTACTTGATCGAAGGCTTCTTCCTTTTGGATCTTATTGTTAGATCTTCATCGAATGCTGAGATAATTGAGTTTCTATGTCTTGCCAAGTTATAGGGTTTGAACACATCAATCAATAAGTGGTCTTCAATATTCCTCTAATCATCTTCAGATCTATAACCAAAGAGAGAGGAAGGGTTGTTCCAAATAGGGGCTTGCCTTTCTCAAACCCTATGTTGGTGTTTCAACCTCCATAATGACAAAATTGATGAAAGAGAGATTATCCTTTTGAGGGATAGAGGCTAAATAATCAACAATTTGATTGATATGCTTCCTTGCCTTCAAAAATCCTTCTTCCCAACCTACAATAAACTCTCTTGGAACTCTCATACACTTGTTGAAATTAATAGACAATAATCATCATGTAAAATCTTAAGAGTTGTATAATAGAAGAGCATAAAGCTACTCACAAAAATATATTCCTTGAATGGGAAAGTAGAGTTCCATCATGTAATGTAAAGTCAAACCAAAGTATTCCTCAATTTAGGCACCCTAAATTGAACACTTAACTGAACTGTGGTCAAGAAGATATCTTGCAGACTTCACCTCAAAGTTGGTGCCCAAGAATGGTCCCACTTGACTAAGCCTTGCAAGTATCTTCTCATGCAAAATGTGTTAACTGAAAGATGCCAACTTCGATGCCCAAGGTGGTTCCAAGTCAATCTTATTTAATTGAAACATATCTCTCCACCAATTCATGCAAACATTGTGCATGATTGATCATCCCCACTTAACTGAAAGTATCCATGTATTATCTATCATGCAACAAAAGTCATTACTAAAGTAAACTAGCATTAAACTCAAAATAACTACATGGAACTGAAGATAACTGAACCATAGCTAAACTAAGCTTAATTGAATTGAACTAAACTAGAATGAACTGAATTGAGCTGAACTGATAGTGCCACTCCACTCATGTAAATATCAATCCATAATTTGTAAGATCAAAACATGCATTACTGAAGTGTTATCAATCCTCCAAATAGTTAACTAAAACAATTTGGGTTCCACCTTCCTTGTGGGTGCCCCATGTGCTCCTGTCTTGTAGGAGCTCTTCTTGGATTTCCCCACATCTTCCTATCATTTAGGAATAATCACAAATTCTAATTTAAATTTTCATTTAAGTTGAATTTAATCTCTTTCTAATCCTAGTGTTGGGGAATACTTTACAAGGCCTTAGGAGATACAAAAAATATGTTTAGCATTGTAATTAAATGGCATCCTATTCCCAACACTCTCCCACTTTACATATACATTGTAATTATTCTAAACAAGGAATCATTATTATAAATCAAGTATAGGACTCAAGGCCAATGGCCTTCCTGCACCAGGAGAACTTATTTGTAGGAACTCATTTCGTCAGATAATCTGCAACATTGATCAATGTGTCAACTTTCTCAATAAATATCATCCCACTCTCAACCATTTCTTATACAAAGTGATATTGAACATCAACATGCTTAGTATTGACATGATACATAGGATTTTTGGCTAAACAAATAGCACTTTGATTATCACATTCAAGTCTAATTTTCTTGTAATTAAACCCAATACCTTTCCCAAGTCTCTATAACCAAACTAACCAAACTACCTCTTTAGAGGCATGTGTAGCGACCACGTACTTTTTTTTTGGTGGAAAAAGCAACTGTGGGTTGCCTCTTACTCATCCAACTAACCACAGCTCCAAACAAAGTAAACAAATAGCCACTTGTTGACCTTCGACTCTCTAGGTCTCCTGCCCAATCTAAATCAACAAAAACTTGTATGTCCAATGATCTATGCATAATATCAATATCATTAGCACCTTGATAAACCAAACAATAATAAAAAAATACCTCGTAAATATCTAGACACTCTCTTAACATAAGTCCAATGTTCTTTACTAGGGTTAGACATAAACCTACTTAGAACTCCCATTTCTTGGGCTATATCTAGTCTTCTAAAGACCATTGCATACATCAAACTACCAACTACACTAGCATATGGAATTTCAGAGATTTCCTCATGATCAAAATTAGAATTAGGACTCATGTCTAAACTTAACTTTGTGCCAACTAATAAAGGAACATTAATTGGCTTATTATTATGCATGTTAAACCATTTCAAAATAGTATCAACATACTTTCTTTGACTTAAGAAAAGCTTTCTATTACCCCTATCTTTGTTGATCTCCATACCAATGATATATTTTGCAGCCCCTAGATCTTTCATCTGAAATGTGCTAGAGATTTATGCTTTCAATTATTTGATCATTACCTTGTTGTTACCCATAAAAAACATGTCATCGACATACAATATAATAATAAAAATTTGATCATGGGTATGTGCAAGATCATCATGGAAAAAACATGCCCTTAAGTGGTGAAAAATTCAAAAAAATCAGAATTTGGCAACTTGACATAAAAATTTGAATAATTTATCTATATTATTTCAAAAATATGTAAGAATAGAATTTGTAGAAAATTGAATGTAGTTTCTAAACTACTAGGTTTATTTTTTTTTAAACTATTTGGTGAAAATTTGAAATTTCAATGCAGTAGTACTTAAATTTTAGGGAAAAATAAGAAGTAGGTGTCTGTCTGACCAGCCTAACCACAATAAAATGATAATTTTTTTAATAATATTTTAGATATAAGTAGAGGACTCATGTCCAGATGTGATACATATTTTTTGTAATTTTTTCCCAAGTAAATAATTAATTATGAATATTTTATTACAACTTTTAAAAGATATAAAAAACTCATATGTTTGACCACTTTAACTTGGTCAAAACGTCATGAAATTTTATTTTTTTCTTATAATCCTTTAGTATGTGAAGCATAGAATGTGACACATATTTCGGATTCAAAAAATGTGATACTGTTTGAAAGCTATAGTTGTTTTTCAATCAGCCTATCAATGGGGACTTTAGTCATAATTCAAATAGAAAATGAATAATAATATTTTTTAAATTCAAAGTATTTAAACATAATTTATATTGGTGGAAAGCTTAGAATCTCCTATAAAAACCTTTTTTGTTTCATCAATTTTGGGTAAAAAAAAGGTCATCAGCCACATACCCTACACATACTTATCATATCGCCACTATTTGGCCCATCATGATCCTTCACATACCCTCTAAATAAATGAATTTTATGTAAACACAATGATCTTCCTCACTTCTAACATAACCAATTTTCAATGCAAAAGCATAAAACTTCTGGTACCACATTCTAAGTGATTGTTTCAATCCATATAAAGATCTCTTTAACTTGCAAACCAATATTTTTTTTCCTTTTACAACAAAATCATCAGGTTGCCTCATATAAATCTCCTCATCAAGATCCCCATGTAAGAAAGCAATTTTCACATTCATTTTCTCTATCTCAAAATCATAAGTAGCAACAATAGATAAAAAGAACCTAATAGAAGATAATTTAGCAACAGGAGAGAATATTTCATTAAATTCAACTCCCTCTCTCTGAGAGTAACCCTTGGCTACTAATCTAGCCTTGTACCTTTCAATATTACCATCTACTCCAATTTTCTTTTTAAAGATGCATTTACAACCAATGGCCTTTCTTCCTTTGGGTAAACTCTCAAGATGCCATGTGTCACAAGTATCCAAGGAAACCATTTCCTCATGCATAGCCTATGACCAAAGCTTGTTCTCATATGAAGAAAAATCGTCCCTCTAAGATCTAGGTTCATCATTAGTACTCATCAAAGCAAACATAAAATGGAAATCAGATAGGCTATACCTATCAATGAGATTCAGTTGTCTTGTGGATCTTCTCAAAGAAAGTTCTTCTTGTTCCTCAATATGCTCATCATGAGCATCTATCTCAGAACTATGTGAACTCTCCTTCTCCAGTCCATACAATTGTTCTTCAACATGTGCATGTTCATGCTTCTTAGTATTTATCTAAAAATGCACTATTTGAGAAGTATCCTTCTCCTTTGGTTGTTCTTCCCCTATATAATATCTAAATTCCTTGAAAATCACATCTCTAGATAAAGTAAATTTGTTAGGTTAGAGGATTCCAAAGCTTGTAACCTTTTACATTTTCACCATAACATTTGAATATGTAGTTATGTACTTTTGGATCCAACTTAGACCACTTTTCTTTAGGTGCATGAACAGAAGCCTCACAAGAAAAGATCCTTAAATGTGCAACACTAGGTTTCCTACCTAACCACATTTCATAAGGGGTTTTATCTTCAATAGATGAACTAGGAGATCTATTGATTAAATAAGAAGTATTTAGAGCCTTAGCCCAAAGGCACTCATCTACCTTAGCACTACTTAATATACTCCTAGCTCTTTCCATTAAGGTTTAGTTTATCCTTTCTACTAATCCATTTTTTTAAGGTGTATATGGAGTAGTTTTCTATCTCACAATTCCTACATGCTTACAATAATAATCAAATTCATTAGAACAATATTCACCACCATTATCTGATGTCAACACTTTTATCTTTCGATTTGATTGTTTCTCAACTAAATCCTTAAATTCTTTAAACTTATTGAAAAAATAATATTTGTTATGCATAAAATAGATCCAGGTGAATATTGAGACATCATCAATAAATGTGACGTACATAATATATAGATTTTCCAATAGAGTCAATATCAAGAAGACCCATAACATCTAAATGAATAATCTCTAATAATCCTTTAGATTTATTTTTTCTATTAGGAAACGAAGATTTAGATTGCTTTCCAAACACACAATACTCACAAAAATCATTTTTTTTAATTTTATAATTAGCAATACCATCAACCAATTTATTATTAAGAATGGTCCTAAGACCTTTCTACCAATGTGGCCCAATCTATGATGCCACAACATACATGTATTTTTAGCTTCAATTACATTGGCCGATTTATTCAAATTGGAGCTATTAAGCTTAAACAAAGTCCCAATATAAGATCCTTTAGTAACGTCCATATTCCCTTTCACCAATTTGTAGCAACCTTTGTCAAATGTCACATGCATTCTAGAATCATTGAACTTAGATACAAAAAGTAGATTTCTAGCAAGTCCTAGAATAAGTAAAATATCATTAAGGATCTTAACCCTACCATCACTAAAACACAACTTCACCTCTCCTTTGTGGGTATGTGTAGGATCATCATGGAAAAAACAGGCCCTTAAGTCGCAAAAAATTTAGAAAAATCAGTGTTAGGAAAGTTGACGTAAAAATTTGAATAAGTTATGTATATTATTTCAAAAATATGTAAGAATGGAATCTATAGAAAATTGAATGCAGTTTCTAAAATACTAGGTTTATTTAAAAATAAATAAAATCTATTTGGTGAAAAATTGAAATTTCAATGCAGTAGTACTTAAATTTTACGGAAAAAATAAGAAGTAGGTGTCTGTCTGACCACCCTAACCATAATAAAATGATAATATTTTTTTATAAGATTTTATATATAAGTAGAAGACTCATGTCTAGATGTGATGCATATTTTTTTGTAATTGTTTTCCATGTAAATAATTAATTATGAATTTTTTATTACAACTTTTAAAAAATATTAAAACTCGTATGCCTGACCACCTTAACTTGGTCAACACTTCATGAAATTTATTTTTTCTTTTTTCAATCCTATAGTATGTGAAGCATAAAATATGACGCATGTTTCAGATTCAAAAAATGTGATACCGTTTGAAAGTTATAGATTTTTTTCAATCATCCTATCGATCAGGACTTTAGTCGTAATTCTAATAGAAAATGAATAATAATAATTTATTAAATTCAAATTAAAGCATAATTTATGTTGTGGAAAGCTAAGAATCTCTTCTAAAAACCATTTTCGTTTCATCAATTTTGGGTAAAAAAAATCGTCAACCACATACCCTACAAATACCCACAATATTGCCACTTTTTGGCCCATCATGATCCTACACATACCCTTGCCCACAATCATTGTTGTGCTATTATCTCCAAAGAAGATATTTTCTCTATCATATACAGTATACTTAGTGAGCTACTCCTTGTTAGGAGTCAAATGATAGGAGCAACTTGAATCAGTAAGCCAAGAGTCATCACTAACAATATTAGATGTAATGATGAATGCATCATTACCATTGTAGACACCTATATTTAGACACTTAATTTATCAAAATTTACCCCTTTTCATCCAAACACCCCCTTATCCACATTAATTAAGTAATATCACTATCATTTAATTAATACCCCTAAAGTTCTTCTAATCCCTAAGGTATCTAGTTAAATAATTAAATACCTTACTGTATACGCATAAAAATGGTCATGTCTATTATCCTGGCAATTAATTAAATATTTATTATTTAATTATTTCTTTCTAAGGTCTACATATGATTAAATTAAAATTAATTTAATTATATTGTTCATTCATCTTATTCTTCTTCCATAATTAAATAAATTTATTTTATTTAATTATTTCCATATGTCCTTAATTATTTAAATAAATACATTCTATTTATTTAAATTAATTATCATTGTTTGAATTTAAATTAAATCTTTGATTTAATTAAGTTTAAATATTTCCCTTTCTTCTATTTTAATTCTTTTCTAATTAATTAAATGTTTCATTTAATTAATTTCATAAAAGTGATTTAATTAAATAAATCTTATTTAATTAAAAATATCTTATGCTTTCTTTCTAAATCCAAAATTAGGTATTTTAACCTAATTGTGCAATCTTCTCATATCATAATTAAATATTTTATTGAATTATGAGATATTCTGCTTTTTTCAATAAAACATGATTAAAGCTCTTTTCCCACCACAAGCTTTCTTCTGCTTTTAAAAGCTTAATTAAATATTTTATTTAATTAAGAAAACTTGAATGTCCTCCACAAATAAATAATTGATTATTTTAATTAATTATTTATTAGCTTTAAATCTTTCTTTTATTCTTTTAAAGAAAGATGATCTCTTATCTTCTCTTCTTTTTCCTCTTTCATAATAAAATAGAAAAATATGTTTCTAGGGTTCTTCTATCAATTTCATCTATCTTCAGCCGTTTGATCTGCCAGGAATTATCACAACCGTCAATTGAGACAGCCAATCAGAATCATTCAGAAAGCTCTATAAATACCTGTGTGAATCTAAACATTGGTAATAGGTAATTAAGTAGAGTTTATGCATTTAATTCATTTAGCATTCATTTATCATAGCATCATGTTTATTTCAAGTTTCTTAGCTAAAATCAACATCATAGCTTAATCATGCATTCATATCATAGCAAAATCTCGTTCTTTAGGAAGACAGTTTGTTGAGCCTAGCCCATAATCTGAGAACACAAGGCTAGAATCTACAAAAACACTAAGGATAGAGGACAATAGGACGACAACGGAAACAGGATACTGAGTTTGCGCTTCTCTACTCCTTTTATATTTCTATTTTTGTTATAATGTTCTATTGGTGTGTTTGAACTTGTTCTAATTCATTTATGCACTTAATTTTCACACACACATTAAATGGCGCCCACCGTGGGGCCTATGCCCCTATTTTAGACTTCTTTCTTGCAGGTTTTTCTTGCAGGTTTGCTTACAGGTTTTCTGGCATTCGGCAGCGCATTTTGGAAGATTCAAAAAATTTTCTTTTGCAGGTATTTCAGCACATCTGTGTTCTATTTCGGCGCATCTCGTCATTTCTACGGCGCATCTGGGAAACAGAGTGACGCATCCGTCATTTTCTGTAGCACATTTAGGATTTTAGTTAGCACATTTAGGACATTCTTTAGCGCATTTAAGTTGTATCAGAAAATTTAAAAAAAAAATTCTCTACATCTAGAATAGCGCATCTAGGTTCTGTTTTTACGCATATGGGTAACAGAGCGGCGCATTTGTTTTATGTTTTAGCGCATTTAGGTAACAGAGTTGCGCTTCTGGTCTCTATTTCTGTGCATTCAGGAAACAGAGCTTCACATCTAGAATTGTAACCGAGATTCAGAGTCTGACGCCTTCTGCAGACAGAATTTCTTTCATTTTTATGTTGGGCTTAAAATGAATCAATCTAGGGTAGCCACCACACCTTTTATCATGCAGATAAAATGAACCCCATGACTGTTGTGAAGCAACATCTTCACTTAGATTAAATCACATTTGATTTTGGTGCACATAAAATTAATCTGTTTACTCTTATTGACTGTGCTTGAAAGTGGTAGGTGATTATGCTCTCACCCTGTGCAAACTAGGTGATCAGAAAACCAGACCCACTTTTCCCTATGTAACCCTGATTTGATATTCGAAGTATCCTCTCCCCTTGCGCACTTGTGCAATCCTGGGTGCAAGAGAAACGGTTATTGACTCTAGAAATTGGGCCTACCTTAAGGGAAAAAGTACTCACCTTAAGGGATGACTCAAACCAGCAATGGAGCTAAGGCCAAGCTACCCTCGACCGGTATATAAATGTAAATCTTAAGGGAAAACCTAAGGTTTCTTGTGCGGATGTGTCATACGGACAGAGTAGTACTCCCATAAACCCTGTTGAGCTTAACCTTTTCAGGCTGGAGTGCCACCTTAATGGTGATTAATCTCTTGCCCCATATATGGCCACTCGAACGGGGGTCCCAAATTAAATACCATTGTTTAGAAAGCCAAAAACCTTCTATTTGCTAGTCCAGCACCGGTCGGTGTGAAGCCTTCCACACTTTTGCAGTCAATAGTAGAGGTGATCAGCTCGCCATGGGAGTTTCATGGGGGTTGGAAGCTTGGTTGGCCTGAGAAGAGAGTGCACTATAAGGGGGAGCCCGTGCAGCCAAGCTTCTGGATTCACATGCTACTAATATGCGGTTGGGGAAACCCGCATGGAGTCTAGCGGATATTGTCCTGGCCTAACCTAGGTTGTGCTTGTCTTATTCTGTGCTTGGTTACAAATCAACTTAAATCAAACTATTTTCTATGCTTGCAAAAAATCATTAATTCAGATAAAGGATCATCCAAAAATGAACATGACAAATTTCAGCTAAAAAATGGGTCAAAACTGTCCTAGAAAAACTGTTTTAGCGCATCTAGGGAAAACTGTAGCGCATTTGAAATCTGTTCTAGCGCATCTGTGTTTTGTTTTGGTGCATTTAGGGTATTTTGCTACACATTTATGCTCTGTTTCTGCGCATCTGAGGTTTTCTGCAGCACATTTGACTCTTTCTCCAGCGCATTTGACTTTTTCTGTAGCGCATTTGGGAAACAGAGTAGTGCTTTTAGGTTTTTGTCACAGACCCAAATTTCTAAGATTTTACTCCCATGTTAAGAAAGTGGAAATCAACCAAGTTCACCAAGAAATCAGTTTTCAATAGGATCAAGAAGCCCAAACAAATTTAAGTTACAAGAAGACTTTAGATCGCAGAGAATTCCTGTATAAGAGTCGAGATGTCTTGCTCCATTATCGCACATTCCTCCATAGATACCAAGACTACATTAGGGGATTCACCGACGATTATGCTGTAGAACCTTTGGCTACCCAAGCTTATTATCAAAGATTAGCATTATCTCAACGTCACAATTTGAATCAACCTCTTGAGTTTGAGAACATACCACAACCTTCAATTGAATATTCAACGCGTCCCAATCAGATCCTTCAGTGACCCTCGATCATATTCAAGGATTTCTTACATATACCTGTTTTTACGAGATCTCAACACAACAAAGTAGGAGAAACACCTCAAGAAGAAGGTGAACGTGATAGTCCTCTTTTTAGTGTAAGTCGCAATCCCCTTTTCAGTGACAACAATATGGCTGATAGAGAGGAAAGTTCGATACTTAAGAACAAAAACATGAACAAAACTCCTATAGGTAGTGATGATGAACAAGACGACGAACTTGAACTTAGAGAGGCAAAACAAAATCCCAAGTTTCTTAAAGCCCTTGAAAAGATTATACAATGTGACAAAGAGAAGTACTTTCTTTTCCTAGCAGATCAAGGAGCTAAATTGCCTAAAGACTTTGATATGGATAAATTAAAAACCACAGAAGAAGAGCCGACCCTATCTAAGATTGCTTCCTTCGAAAAAGAGCTTAGAGAAATGAAGGGAACAGTCAATGAAATACGAGGAGGAACCACAACCAAGAACTACACTTTGGATGACATATGTCCTTATCCTTTTGATAGAAGTCTCAACATGATTCCATTTACTAAATACTGTGAAATTCCCAAATTTGATCGTTATAATGGGAAATCAGACCCAGTTGACCATGTTAGAGACTTCAGAAACATGACATTGGAATTTTCCCACGAGGATACATGTTTATTGCGATTATTTCCTTGAAGCCTTGGAGTTAACTCTATGGGATGGTTATCTAAGGTTACACCTCCTGTTTGGACATTTGAGGAATTGATCAATTTGTTCATAACACAATACGCCTAAAACATTCAACACCAAATCACCATGATTGATCTTTGCAAAGTTGCACAAAAACCCGGTGAACCTTTCACTACCTTTCTTCAAAGATGGAGGAGAATGTTCGCTAGGTACCCACGACCCGTTCCTGAAAAGGAGAAAATGGTTACCTTCATCAATAGCCTCAACTCAGAAATGAGCTATTGTCTAAATCTACATTGTCCACCTTCCTTTGAGAAATTGATTGATGATGCCATCACCATCGAAAGTGCTTTGGTCAAAAGAGGGACCATAAAACTTGATAGGGACAACCCTGCCTCATCTAACCATTACAATAATCAAGAAAAGTCTAAGTTTTGGACCCACAACAAGAACGTTGTAAATGATGGTGTTGTAGATGCAAATCATATCATGACTAAGCCATTTATCCTGAGCACTCCTCGTAACAATAATTATAACAATATCAATACAGTCGCGAATCAAGGAAACAATCATCCCCCTCCAACGAACTATAATCAAGGGACTGCCAACAACCAAAACTACCGGAACAACAACAACAACAACACCAACACTTTAGGGAATACCTCAAACACGAAACCACAACGCTTTCCATTCTTCTCCAATAGAAGAAATTTTACTCCACTAGGACAATCCTTAAAATCAACTTTCAAAGAGGTCATGGCAAAGAATGTCCTTATGTTACCCCCACAACGCAATTACGAACCTAATGTAAAACCTCCATCATGGAACGAAGCCTATTTTTGTGACTACCATAGGTGCAGAGGTCATCATACAAACAACTGTCAAGGTTTGAAACATGCTATTCAAGATCTAATTGACAAGGGCATTATCACAGTAGAAGGACAACAAAAATCCAACGAAGATCACCAAGCATTTTGAAATCCTCTACCAAATTATCAAAAGGGAGAATCTTCTGACAAAACTGTGAACCAAATTGATGACAATGTAATCCGTCACCTCTATACAGACGATGAGCGAGTCAACGTCATAAAAATCAAAGAGAAAGTAGACAATGGACAAGTAAATGTCACAACGAGAGCCCAAGCTAAAGTTATCTTAAAGGGTACCTCTTCAAAATCCACTGAGACTTTCCCCCAACACCAATATGACTTAGTTAACCAACTTCGAAAAACTCCAGCTCAAATCTCCATTTTCGAACTTCTGAAGATTTCCCCTGCACATAGGGAAATTTAAGATAAAACCCTCGTTGAAACGACTATATCTACGGATTTGGATGTGAACTGATTTCAATCCATGGTAGGACATTTTTCCTCACCCACATGCCTTTCATTCTCAGAAAAAGATGATGTTTCCCTAACTCATCCCCACAATTCATCATTATACTTAGAGGTCATGATCCACAAATTCTGTGTCAAACGTGTTCTAATAGATGGAGGGGCTGGTCTAAATATATGTACTTTGAAGGTGATTCAAGCATTAGGATTTTCCGAAGACTCCATTGATCCTAGAAGGAAGATTACCATTAAAGCCTATGATGATGAGGAGAGAACGTCTAAAGGTCTAATCATGCTACCAATCAGAGTGGGACCTGTTATCAAAAATACCTTTTACCAAGTTTTAGACCGAGATCTTGCATACAATATCTTGTTAGGTCGCCCTTGGATCCATGAGATGCAAGCTGTTCCATCCACTTACCACCAATGTCTTAATTTTTCGTATGATGGACAGGAAATCACTATACCAGCTGATAACTCAAACACCCAAACTTGTGCCAATATCAAAGCTCATCAAGATACTTTGGTTCCCAATAATCGAGAAGCACTTGCTAATACTTCTCCTCAACATGCTACACACGTCAGTCAGTTAACCAAAAGCTTTGACAAGAAACTATAGTTTAAGGAAAGTGGAGTTGGGGAATATTCCCTTTGTCTTGCTAATCTACCTACGTCTCCTAGATCGCATGGAAAACCTTCTATTACACCACAACAGATATCAGCAGCATCAACATCAGCACAGGTACAAATAGAGCCCACTACCAAGTTCAATGGACAATTTATCAAAGAAAACTTTCCCATGGGAGATCCTGAGGATACAACAATTCTAGATTGGCTCTATAAAGATGAAGAGGATGCAATTTTAAATGTCACCTTACCAACAGAACAATATGGGAAAGGATATTCTATCATGCAAAAGATGGGATATGATAATGGTCCTCTTGGAAAGAGAAAAGAAGGTGTAGTTGAGCCTATCCATCTCCCAGGACTTGCGGCATATGATAAAACTAGAATAGGCTATGAGGCTACCCAATCTAAACAATCCCAAGGTAATGTTTTTACACTACAAGAAGGTTCCGATAAGAATGAAACATGTTTGATATCAGTCCTGAATTACATAGAAAATAACTCCGACATAGATTCTGCTGAATATGAATGGGATACCATCCATGATAACAAATTTTGGAGAGACAAAGAGGTAGATGTCATACATAAGTATATGCCCGCTTTAATTAAAGGAGAAGGTTCAGGGTCCCAACCACAAGAATCTGCACCACAAAGCAACTATGAGTCTAGTGATACTGAGTTGGATTTTAATGAACAAGATTATCAGGAGAATAGTCCCATCATCGACCTATCTCATACCTCGGATCCTACCGATAACTCTGTCTTGACCCTAACCATCACCAATTTTACACGACCGGATGACGTCCTACCAATAATCCATCCTGATCTCATTGACTGGGATCTCACCGAACCTATGGATATACCTATTTTTCCAAATGACGAAGCTATCATAAACTTCCTTTCTGCCGATGATGTAAATAATTGTTCCACTAGCGATTTTCGATATGAAGTCTTTAATCAGGAGAGTATCAAGTCTCCTAGCTGCAAAAATGAAAATAAAGATAAACGATCTAGTGGTGAAAACCAGAATTTGGCAGTACTAGATCAAACAAAAGACAAAATAAAGAGCGTATCAGATGGTGAAAACCTTTTTAAGGCACCATCTGATGGGATTCTTGACACTCTCCCAGAGCACTATCATGAGCGATCATCCATCTTGACTAAGCCTACAAAGGAAATCAACATTGCAACTACAGATAATCCAAGGATCCTACAGGTAGCTGAATCAATGACAGCTAAAGAAATCCCAGAGTTCATGAACTTTCTCAAAGAAAATCAAGTCAATTTTGCATGGTCATATGCAGATATGCCCGGCCTTGATCTTGATCTCATTATGCATCATTTATCTATCAAACCAAGAGTCAAACCAGTAAAACAAAAACTCAGAAAGATGAATCCTCATGTTGCACTATTGGTTAAAGAAGAACTCAAGAAGCTCCTTGATGCAGGTTTTATAAGATCAATTGACTATGCAGAATGGATTTCCAATATTGTACCAGTAGCAAAACCAGACAAACATGTAAGAGTATGCACTGACTTCAGAGATCTTAACAAATCTTACCCAAAGGATGACTTTCCGCTTCCAAGTATTGACACTATAGTTGATCTAACAGCAGCCCATGCCATGTACTCATTAATGGATGGTTTCTCGGGTTACAACCAAATCAAGATTGCACCAGAAGACCAAGAGAAAATAGCTTTCACTTGTCCATGGGGAACATATTGTTGGAATGTCATGCCTTTCGGCTTAAAAAATGCTGGAGCTACTTATCAAAGAGCTATGACTACGATCTTTCACAACATGATGCACACATTCATGGAAGATTATGTAGATGACATATTGGAAAAATCACACACCAGAGAAGGACACTTGGAGATACTATCTAAAATATTTACCAGATTGGAAAAATTCAAAGTTTGCTTAAACCCTAAGAAATGTGTTTTTGGGGTCACATCTGGAAAACTGTTAGGATATATTGTTTCAGAAAAGGGAATTGAAGTAGATCCTGCTAAAGTTCGCACAATCATGGAGATGCCTCCCCCAAAGAACATTAGTCAATTAAGATCCTTACAAGGGTGACTCCAGTCTATCCGCAGATTCATTGCACAATTGGCTGACAAAAGTCTACCATTCACACATCTCCTACATAAGAATGTTCCTTTTAGATGGGATGATAAATGTGAAATGGCATTTCAACAAATCAAGCAGTACCTAATGAATCCACCAGTTCTTTTACCACCAAATCCAGACAAACCATTGATTCTGTATATTGCTGCAACCGAGACATCTTTGGGAGCATTATTAGCACAAGAAGACCATGAAGGGAAAGAACGTGCAATTTATTACATTAGCAGGACGCTGACAAGCCATGAGCTTAGTTACACTTTCATTGAGAAGGCTTGTTTGGCAGTCGTCTTCGCTTCACAGAAATTCTGACATTACATGCTAACTCATACAATTAAGCTTGTTTCCAAAATTGATCCACTCAAGTATCTACTAAGTAAAGCATCACTAACAGGAAGGTTAGCAAAATGGATCATGATTTTGAGTGAGTTCGACATCCACTATGTTGATCGAAAGCAATCAAAGGACAAGTTATCGCGGATCAACTAGCAGACGCTCCTCTCCAAACAGAGCACCCTTTACACATTGAATTTCCAGATGCTGATGTCTTCACAGCAGACTCTAAGCAGCCATGGTCCTTATACTTTGATGGTTCTTTTACTCAACATGGCTCGGGGGCAGGCATTCTCTTCGTCACCCCTCAAGGACATACCATTCCTAGGTCCTATAGGCTAATGTTTCCATGCACCAATAACATAGCCGAATATGAAGCACTGATCACTGGACTGAAAACAGCATTGGAATGGAGGATTACCGAGCTACAAGTTTATGGTGACTCACAACTAGTCATTAATCAAATCAATGATGACTATCAGACTAAAGATGACAAGTTGTTGCCATACAAGAAGATGATTGATGGCTTCAAAAAGTATTTGTGGACATTAGTTCACACAAATTCCAAGGATTGACAACAAAGCGGCCGACGCTATGGCTACGATCGCCTCATTGATACAACTCCTAGAAAAACAGACTCGCTATGAATTTCTGGTGGAACAATTATTTACACCTGCCTATGACACACCTGAAAGCCAAATTATCTGCCACCTAGTAGGATCCGATTCACCCTGGTATGGCATGATTTCTAGTATGCATACCTAAAGATAATATATTACCACCTAACTTGTCCCAAGAACCAAACCCAATTTTATCCGGACAATCCTCTCGATATACCCTTATCGGGCCACACTTTATCGCCGTTGGTCTTGATGGTACTTTTTACTCATGTCTTGAATGTGACGAATCCGACAAAGCTTTACAAGAAGTTCTAATGGGGTGCATTTGTGGTACTCATTCAGTGGACTAACCTTATCCAAAACATTTGAATGGGTTACTACTGGCTCATGTTCTAAAGGAATCATTTACCTTTGTTAAAACATTCTCAAACGTTCGCATTCATGGGAATCTTATTCATGCTCCTCAAGAGCCAAGAACTTCATTCGTTTACACCCATCTGGCCATTCTCTCAATGGGGGTTAGATCTAGTGGGCAAAATTCATCCTTCTTCTTCAAATGGGTATAAGTTCATCATCACAGCAACAGAATATGTCACTAAGTGGATTGAGGCAGTACCTCTCTCTAAAGTCACTGGAAAACAGATCTCATCCTTCATACTCAACTACATTATTTGTCGATATGGTATTCCCATTATTACAGATAATGGTCACCTTCAAAAATCCTGTGGATATTACTAAACTTTGCAAGATTCCATATTCAGCACAGATATTCCACGCCTTACTATGGCCAAGCAGAGGCCTCAAACAAAACCATACTAAAGATTTTGAAGAAGACTGTCAATGACTCAGGGAAGGATTGGCATGTTCAACTCAATCCCACTTTGTGGGCTTACAGAACTAGTGTTCGAACGCCAATAGGAGCAACAGCTTTTGCCCTCGTCTATGGAGCAGAAGCCATACTGCCTTTAGAGGTAGAAATACCTTCATTAAGAGTATCACTGAAAGGTCTCATAACAGATGAGGAATACGTGAGTTTCCTCGACCTAAGAGTTAGAACCCTTAGGATGAAAAGAGATAAAGAGGTGCCAATTCATTTAAAAGCTATTTTCACTCAAATTACATGTTCCCCGCAATTATAATCACAAAGTCAAGCCACGTACCTTTCAGGTGGGTGATCTAGTTCTGAAAGAGAACCTGCGCAATCAACAAGACAGAGAAAAGAAAGGAAAGTTTGAACCAAATTGGTTAGGCCCTTATGTGGTTATTGTAGTCTACGGATCAGGAGCATACAAGTTATCAACGCCAGAGGGAGACCTATTGGATGAACCCATCAACAGTATACATCTTAAGAAGTATTATGTTTAAGTCAGAAAAAGTCCTGAAGAAATACAAACAAGTTGCAAAAGTCCTGCCAAGAAATACAAAACAAAATAAAAAACTCAAGAAACAAACAGCCCCAAGAAATACGTGAGCAGTAAAAAAAACTCAAGAAATACAAAACAAGAAAAAAAAGTTCTAAAAAAAAATAAAAACTAAAGAGAAATGCCTAGGGTGAAAACCGCAAAATGTGTAGCCTGGGATGGATTAAAAAATAAAAAAAAATCAAAAAGAAATCAGAAAAATGCAATAAACACGGATAGTGAAAATCTGGCAAACAGACTCTATCTGTACCTCTCCATTTATTAGTTCCTATTTTGCACGTTGTCTTTTCAAAGTTTCCCTTTTGCCACATCTTTTTCATCTTAGGGTCATTAATTGCATCATCCTGCCGCCACTTGCCTAGAGTATTAAAACATCTTACCATGGCTTGATCGTTTGTACATATTCCTTTCCGCAAGTTGTGTCAATCAACAAGGCAAAATTCAGCTGGGGGCACTTAACTTTCAGAACGTACCAAAATAGCTAGACCATGATATAGGATCTACTCATACAAACTCATATGTTAACGTTATCCGATCATGACACACTTTTCAGCAAGATATCATATCATTTGTCTATTGGATGATCCAAATATCTGAATAATGTATGCATTAACAGTATTACATGTTTGACTAAAAGTTGTTTGATTTTTGCTATCATTACTTTGGAGCACACTCAATGATGTACTGAACTAGAGTGGCGAGGAATGAGAATGATTTTTTCTTTGTCTGCTGTCTGAAGGTTAACAATCATTCTGATGCAAATATGTCACAGGACATGACAATCAAAGCAATATCATCGACGACAGTTCCACATTTGCATCAAAACGGTGGTTAATCTTTGTCTGTTTATGCAAGAAATGCTCAGGTCATCTCGGTTCAATTATACCTTGATGCTTGTGTTCGCTTGCTATATCAAAATTCATGAAAGTTGTACTCTGGTCATCATTGGCGCTGATTTCCCCTCTGATGCTTGTACATACTTCCAACATTTCAAAATGTTCTATGATGATTCAAGAAGGCTTATAACAGGCTCAACAAATTGGTTAGTTTCATATAGTTGCATGTTCATTAGATCATTGTATATATCTGCATATTGGATTCATATCCGTATTTTGAAGGGCTGAATGAAGGTATTAAACGGTTGTCATTAAGTTTTGACCTTTTCGTGGAGGACATTTGGACATTTAATTCATTGCATTCATTCATTTATCATTTTACCATTTCATATCATTTAACATTTCATCATTCCTTTATCATTTCATATCATTACCATTAATATTTCATTACCATTACCATTTTTCATTTCTACTATTGCATATCATATCATTTCATTAACATTTCATATCATTTAACATTTCATCATTCCTTTATCATTTTATCATTTCATACCATTACCATTTATCATTCCATCATTCATTATTCATTTTACCATTGCATATCATATCATTTCATTAACATTTCATTACCATTACCATTTATCATTCCATCATCTCATTATTCATTTTTACCATTTCATATCATATCATTTCATAAACATTTCATTACCATTTATCATTTCATCATTCATTTATCAGTTTACCATTTCATTTCGTTATCATTTTCATTTTTTTTACCATTTATCACGCATCATTTTATCTTTCATTCATCATTTAACCATTTCACTACCTTTCACATCTACCATTTTGTATCATATTACCATTTTCATTACATACACATTACACAAAAAATATCATTTATCTTTTCATCATTATTCATATCCATCATGTCACGATGCATTTTCATACATGGAATATTCAAAACAAAAATAAAAGTAACATCTCACATATATACATACATCACCACATACCATCCTGCATCATAATGATTGGTCCGCAAAAATAATAAAACCATATCAAAATCCATCTCATAACATACATGCATAAATGTCATATCCATATCATATCATAAATGCATGAACATAAACATCATCAGAAACATCGCCGTTGCATATCATCGCTCATCAACATAATACAAATGTCCAAATGTCCAATGAAACTAATAAAAGGTCAGAACATAAATACATCATACATGATCAAAACACAGTATACATAATGAATCAAGCCCCAAAATGGCTAACTGGTCGATGCCCCTGACGGAGCTAGTCCAGAAGGAGGTGGCCTACCGCTGGTCCCTACATCAGGATCCCGTCGAGGCCCGGTAACCTCTCTACCGTGTGTCGATGTCTAGGATCGGGTCCTCGTCATGCAGGATAAGGCTCTCCACCGCTTTCAGGGAGGGCGCAAAACTCCTCGTACCACCTCTACCTTTCTGCCTCTCGCGAACGCGCCAGATCCCTACGAAACGTGCTCTCTGTTCGCCCATCGACCTCACGTGCTACACCCTCGGCCTCATTCTTTCGTAGTCTAAAGGCATCCTCTGCGCTATCAAGCGTGACACAGAGATGTCGGGAGAGGCGATTACCTGTTCATTGCGTGCCGCGTGCATTGTGCCTATAATGCGGGCTGTTGCAAAGCTAGCACAATAAGCGCACTATCATGCTGCGCTTGCACTAACTAACTCTTTGAAGCTATGCCCTCACGCCCACGAAAGGTACTGACCACCAGCATATCACCATTACTGCTGAGAAGGATGTCACCTAATCGCTGTCTGCGGCCCTAAGCATCGAATCTGAGGACCATCGAGGAACACCGGCGTACTTTCATCGAGAACATTAACGCCTCTGCTCATCCCCGTCATCTCCATCATCTCCGTCATCTGAGCTATCCTCCTCCTCCCCATCTCCACTCTCCTCACTCTCCTCTCCCTCCTCCTCCTCCCCTCCACCAATAGCCTACTCCCCTCCACCCATTGCCTGCTCTCCACCTGCCACACCTCCCTGTATCCCTGCTCCTGGCTGTGGGACTACTTTGATGGCCCATGCCTCATCTGACATTGTGAACCGTGGAAAAGGATGAGTATGAAAGTACTGGGTGTAGTCATCTGTCATCCCTGCATCTAATACATCTGGCCTGTCCGCCCATCCCTCAGGCTGTAATGCGGTATACTCTGTATATGCTGCCTGGTACAGAATGCATGGCCCCCATCCTACATGCCCCTTACGCCGCCCATAACGAGCAACGCCCTGGGGCATCCCCTGCGTGCAACCAAACTATCTCAGAACCCGTAGTGCCAGAAACCTCTCAATAATAAAGGGTGTCTGCCCTATCAGGTATCGTGGTCTGCATACAAATGGCATCTCTAAATGATCTGTCGCCCATGCCTCACAATCTTTGTAGGGCCTCCATATCACTGAATCCACATCATCCAACACTCGCCGCCAGTACTCTACCTTGCCCAGCCTCTGCTGGACAACTGCGCCAGAATACGCATACACATAGGGCCTCCCTGCTGGTCTCGCCTGGGTACAAAGTGGTCTCGTGACAACAATGTGCTCCCATGCCCAGATCTACAACAATGTAACCCCACTCGCCAGGTTGGCGGATCCTCTGTACACAATCCGATGTAAATCATGATACATGTCCGCTAGGACGCAGCTCCCCAAGGCAAATCTCCGCGGCTGAGTGATCATCCACTCTAGCATCCTCCCCCACCCCACGGAAAATCCCTTGGACTGATGGTCCAGTCCAAGGAAACCTCCAACAAATGCTGCTAATACCGCTACCAGAGCTGGATACCTGCTGAAGTCCTCCCAATCTATCCAGTACCCATAGATACCGGGATCGCCACATATCCGCTGTAATGCCTCTGTCCCACCGATCTCCTTGTGGTCATAAACCACAAGGGCTCCAACCACTGGAATCCCCAGAATCTGATACACGTCCTCCGGTGTCACACTCATCTCACCCGTCGGCAAGTGGAAGGTGTTATGCTCGGAATGCCATCTCTTGGCCAAGGCCGTCAACAGCCCCCTGTTGGCCCGAATGCCTATGGCATGGTCAACAGTGGCCCCAATCCACAATCTGCAATCACCTGTAGCTCGGCCGGTGTCAGCTCTCCTACCCACTCCCAACATAACGGGAAGCGCTCTCTGATCTGGAGGCTTTTGAAAGCCTCCTATTTTGTTCAAACATCATAACCAATCCATCAAATTCAGATAACATATCAATAATCTATATCAAGTGCTACATCAATCTATCAGCATGTCAACTCAATCTACTCTATCATCCTTTACTATTTGTTTTTCTTTTCAGGAAAGCAAATTTATCAACACATATCATTTTTTGTTTGTATTTCAATCATGAATGCAAATTTAAATCTTTATTTTACTATTTGTTTTCTATCGCAGACAGCAAATTTAGCACAACGTTTACTCTTTGTTTTTCAATCGCGAGAAGCAAAGTTATCAAATTCAAATCATTCAATCAATCATTCATTTTACTCTTTGTCGTTCGTCACAAAGTTATCAGCTATCGACTCTTTGTTTTCTATTTTGAAAGCAACATTATCAGTCCTCTATCAAATTTTCTATCCTATCAACATGATGATTCTACAATCTATCTATCTATTGACTAAAGAAGTAATTTTTTTTTATCATCATTTTTCATCAAACATGCATTCTGAGGAAATTTTTCCTAAATGCGCAACTCTGTTGCCCATATGCGCTAATAACCCATATGCGCCAAAGTTTTTCTCAAAAGCGCAACACTGTTTCCTAAATGCGCTAAAACTCCGTATGTGCAACTCTGTACCTTGGATGCGCTATTCTACCTATCAAATGCGCAACTCTAACATTTTTTGGATCAAACCGTAAATGCGCAGTTCTGTGCCCTAGATGCGCTAAATCTCTGACCTAGCATATTTTAACATATATGCGCAAATTTATCTGTCGAATGCGCTAAACGATCATTTTGTGACCTGTGCCTAAATGCGCTACGGAAGACCCTAGATGCGCTAAACTATTTGTCGAATGCGCTAAAACTATACCTAGATGCGCTAAAACGTTTCAAAAATATTGCAGAACGACTTTGAATCAATTCAAATTCGATCAAAAATGCGAAATTTGACAACTTAGAGGTTTCGAATCACTCACTGGTGGTCCATACGCTGCTGGTCTCTGATACCGTCGCGCTCGCTCGAACCTATGTCTGTGCACGGGGATCACCATTTCGCCAAGTCACTCTCAAAGCTCAAAATTCACTGTAGCAGTAGGGTGAAAATGACACTTCATTTTACCCTTTTACTTTATAAGGGTCCTTTTAGGGTGGGCATTAGTGGCATTTTCCATTTTTCAACCTCTTTTTCACTGGGGCATCGACCACATCATCTATCGGGAGCTAAATCACTGTTCCCCAATCCTTATCAACTTCTTCTTCCGTGATTTATCTCCCGAGGGGGCATCATCGACATCAAAAATCAGAAACATATCAGGGGCAAAAAAAAATTTATTTTCTTTGAAGTAATATGTTTCACACATCACTTCAAAGAGGGGCAAAATGTATACGCATAAAAATGGTCATGTCTATAATCCTGGCAATTAATTAAATATTTATTATTTAATTAATTTTTCTAAAGTCCTCTGCATATGATTAAATTTAATTAATTTAATTATATTGTTCGTTCATCTTATTCTTCTTCCATAATTAAATAAATTT
>VDFB02004800.1:3839209-3978771 GCA_007258455.2 Sequoia sempervirens | reverse complement strand
AGTGCACTGATATTTTTCCACATGTGTAGAGTAGAGAGCTTGATTTTTGGTGAAAAATCTATATTCACAAGAAATAAATAAATAAATAAATAAATAAATAATAAAATTAAATTTATTTAAAATTATACTTTTTGGGAAGCTTATAATAAGGACGCGATACTTACAAAAAATGAATTTTAAATGAATTCATTTGATCACCCAAAAGGTAAATCAAAAGTGGTTTTTTATCAACATTTTGAAAGGTGTAAAAGAGACTCTGTTATAGGTATGGTTTAAAACTAGAAGGGTTCTATCCAAGGGGGTTTGCTTTAAGGTGGCTTGATAAAATCCTCTTCAATTGGAATACTTTAAATGGAATTTTTCAAGGCATTAATCATTATATTTTCTAAAAATATGTGATTTCAGCAAAAATCAGGATCTCCTAGAAATTGTAAATGAGTATTGTGGGATCACCTAGCATGAAAAGAAAAGAACAAAAAATGAAACAACTTAACACCATACATAAGAGAACACTAGATTTATATGGAAAATATAAGAAGCAAAAAACCACAGTGAGTATTAGCTAACAATAGAAGTAATATCAACATCGAATACAATAGGGCTTAGTTCCCAAAGAAGAAATACTCAATTCCAAAAGGCTCACTGCTAGAACATAATAAGAAGATAGAGAAAAAATGTTACATAGAGAAAATAATCTCAATTCAATAGAGAATCCACCACAATGACATCAACACCTTTACAATTTGATTGAAGAATTTTAGCCACCTTCTACTCCTTGCATCCAGTAAAATAACAAATGAAAGCTTGCACTACGTTACTAAATTTTGCACTCTAACACACTACACTCCACTTCATTTGCATCTCTTGCATCTCTCTTAATATCCTTCAACAATTCATCTCATACATATATCAACTTCAACCTTGAAACCTTTTCCAAGGTCGGTTATGCACCTTAAACATGCAAATTCAAATTAGGTCAACACCAAAACACTTATGTGGTAGTTAGAAGTGAAAGAAGACCACATAAAACCTTATTTGGGACCCAAATCTATAATACCACTCAACTACATGCTTCTATTAATAATAATTATCCATCGTATGTAGTAAACACCAGGTTAGTCATTACCCATGTAAGCACCATTAAGCTTTTGAGTACATGCTTCCTCAAACACAAGGAAAAATTGCAAACTACATACCATGCATGAAAATGATCTAGAATATTCCTCAAACACCTTGAAATCCAACAAAATCCTTTGCAATAACTTCCACCTGAAGAATGTACACACCCAGTACACTCAAACAACTTTATCATACACTGTTACTTAAGAAACCATCTTCTGAAGCACCAAACCTAAAACCATTTTGACAACATAAGGATGCCAATAACAACAAAACTCCATATTCATACGACCTAAAACATAACTATAGAGAAATGCATAGTAGAAACATTTCTCCCAAACAACTCAACAATACATAGTTCTCATATTGTTGAACAAAACTTCTTATGTAAAATGATCTAGCACACCATCTCTTGAATAAAACACCTCTAAAAATATCTAACCAACATATCTGAATTGCACAAGTAGATCTTCAACCTAGAAGAAATATGAAAAAAAACCATAACTTCTCAGTCACCTATAACATCACTGCAACACACTATTTCCTCTTTTTTATCAAATTTCCTCAAAATAGCTTAGAAATCAAGCACTAGAGACATATCCTCATCATCTTCAACCCTTCCCCATCCATAGACAGAATCTTTTCAAAGCAACACTAGAGGTTGGCATTAGTAGCTTTACCAATGGAAACATCATGCAACTAATCAAAGCATCAACTGATCACACTCCTACAACAATCTAAATAGACATTAATACATCAACAACACAGACCGTTTTACATCAATGACAACTACACATGTCCGTACTTGCAACTATCTCCCCCTTTTTTATTGATGGAAACACATGATGTGAAAAAAATCAAAGATACAATAGCTCTAAATACCAACACATTGCAACTCATCATATTACTTTTCCCCCTGAATAACTTATCTTTTACACATTGTGCTCTCTCCATTTTTAGCTTGTCTTATTTTCTTGACTCTCTATTTCTCAATGAATATCTAACCTTGATAACTTGTTCCTTTCTGTTCATTTTTCACATCACTCTCACTCTCCCCCTTTGAAATCGATGGCGGAGGACAAAAATGTTTGCATGGTTTATTATCTTCCTTTGACATAAAAAACCTTCTTACTACTGCTTTAGAACACCTTTCCTTTATTTCCTTGTATACTCCCCATTAGGAGAACACACCAAACTATACCAAATCAACAACCACTACACACTGACAACACATACTTTTTTTAATGTAACAATTATCAATGCCACTATCTACTCCCCTTGAGACGTAGCCACCAAAATCAATAAAAAAATATAGAATTAATTTTGAAATCCATTGGATTGATGCATCTCCTTATGCATCTAGTTCAAATAAGGAGTGGAAATAACACCTGAATTCTCCCAGAGATACTCAAAAGTATCCATAGGAAGAGAATTAGTGAATATATCAATAATCTAATCCTTTGTAGGCACATATTCAAGTTTCATTTCATTCTCCAAAACCTTCTCTCTCAAAACTTGAATTGAATTAAAATATTTTTTTGTCCTTGAATGCATCATTGGATTCTTTGAAGTGTTGATTTCTCTTGTATTGTCATAAAAGATAGAAATAGGCTCATCTGACACCACTTTGATATCTTTCATTATTTTCCTCATCCACAATACTTGTATGCAACAAGATGTTGTTGTAATGTACTCATCCTTTGCAGTAGATAAAGAAATTGAATCTTGTTTCTTGCTTAGCCATTATACCAATCTATATCCAAGAAAGAATGCACCACCACTTTTACTTTTCTTGTCATCAACACAAACAACCCAATCTACATTTGTGTAAGTAATCAAATTGAATTTAGTATCCTTTGGATACCATAAACCATAATCCAGAGTGCACTTTAAGTATATGAATATACTTTTTATTGCTACAACATGTGACTCTCTAGGATCTTCTTGAAATCAACCAGAAGAAAAACTACATGCATGATATCCTATCTAGTAATAGTTAGATATATAAGTCCACCAATCATTGATTTTTACTTGCTCTGGTTAGCCTTAGGAGAGTCACCATACTTTCTTAGCTTTCAACCAGTAACCATAGGAGTACATATCTATTTGGAGTCTTCCATTCCAAACTTCTTCAACATTTCTTTGACATACTTTGATTGATTCATCTCCCCAAACATAGACATCTCAAACTCTTTCTGCATCTCTTCTACAAACTTCTTTCACATCTCTTCATTACCTCCAAAAATTATGTCATTAACATACACAACTATAATCCAGATTTGATATTTCTCAACTTTAAAGTAAATAATACTATTTGTGGTACCTTTATTGAATCCTTGATCTATCAAATACTCATCCAACCTCACATACCAAGCTCTAGGAGCTTTCTTCAATCCATATAATTCCTTCTTCAATCTGTAGACCATATATGGTTTATCTAATAATTGAAATCCTTCTAGTTGTTCCATGTATACTTCTTCCAAATCTCCATTCAAGAAATAAGACTTCACATCCATTTGATAAAATTTGAAATCCTTGTGTGTTGTGAAAGCCAAAAACATTCTAATAGCTTCCATTCTTTCCACTAGGGAAAATATCTCTTCAAAATCTATTCCTTCAACTTGGAAATAGACCTTACACACAAGCCTTGTTTTGTTCCTTACCACTTCTCCATTCTCATTTAGTTTGTTTTTGAACACCCATTTTGTTCCAATTATATTTTTTTTAGGTCTTAGGACAAGTTCCCAAGTATAATTATTCTCAATCTATAGTATTTCTTCTTCCATATCCTTCATCCAATGTTCATCCTTGCATGTGTCAATCATTGTTTTAGTTTCAACTTCAAAAAGTAAACGAAAATTTACCTCTTTTCATCAACTTTATTTTTTGTCAATACAACTTTCCTTTTGTCTCTAATGATATATTCTTTAGAATGATTCCTCTACACATACTTAGGATTTCTAGGGGTCTTTTCTAGAGCTTCTTCCTCTTCTTCAAACTCTAATTCCTTTTCCTTACCTTTTTCTTTTTCTCAACAATTAGGCTCATTTGATTCATATCCATCAATCATTGTTGAGTTCTAAAAATCTTCATCAACCTTAACACTTGCACTTTCAACAATACTTTTGAGTCTCTTGTTGTAGCACCGGCAATATTTTATTTTAGTAGAGTATCCAAGGAAGTTTCCTTTATCAGACCTTGCATCAAAATTTTCCAAATTTTCTTCATCTCTTTTGACATAACATTTTATTCCAAACAATCTAAATTATTTGATAATAGGTAATCTTCCAATCCATAACTCATAGGGAGTCTTTGTGTTTTTTCCTTTTTCTTAAAATTTGTTAAGTATATTAAAAATAGTATGAATTGAGCTTCTCTCCAGTAGACTTCCAATAGGCTAGCTTATTTCATCATAGTTCTAGTAGCTTCTTGAATAGTTTTTTAATCCTTTCAACCAGTCTATTTTGTTAAGGAGTCCTAGCGGTAGACAACTGCCTCTTTATACCATGATCCTCATAAACCATATTAAATTCATTGGAGATGAACTCTCCACCTCTATCAAACCTCAAAAATTCATCTTCATATCCATTTTATTCCCAACCATGACTTTAAATGCTTTTAACCCTTCTAGTGCTTCAATTTTTTCTTTAAGAAAAGCAACCCATGCCATTCTAGAATAATCATCAATAAAAAGAATGAAATAATTGTCACCTTGAAGATTTCTTATTCTTGCACAACCATCAAGATCTATATGCATCAATTTCATTATTTTGGTAGAAGATTGTTCTTTTCTTTTGAAGCTTCTTCTTTTTTTCTTTCCAATCATATAATCCTTGAAACAACAATGATAGGCTTTGTAATCTTTGGTAGATATCTCACTACTTGAACTAAATTGATTCTTACCAAATTATCAAAATTAATGTGACATATCCTCATATTCCATAACCAATTTTCATTAATCTAAGTCATAAAATAGTGACCATATACACCCTTGAGCTAATAAACATTTCCACCTATCTTTCTTCTAGCAACAATCACAATTTTGGACCCTTAATAATCTCACATCCATCATCCTAAAACATAAGATTGTATCATTTTCTACATAATTGTCCAACACTCAGTATTATGCTTTAAACCTTAAACCTTTAACATAGTAAACATCTTCAGTATTATGCTTGTCAACAAAACTGATTGAACCTATTCCACATATCGTACCACCTGAATCATCACAAAATTTAACAAGTCCTCCATCATAATTTTCAAGTTTAATAAACTTAATCTTTTCTCAGGTCATATAGTTATAACAACCATTGTCAATGATGTAATAGTTCTTATCCTATCTAGCATGAAAAGTAGATACCAAACTACCTTTAGTATTATTCTTTCTCTCCAAAGGGAATTCTTTCACACATCTTTCAAAGTTAGAAAAATAATATTCATCTTTTAAAGCCATGAATAAACATTCATCATCATTATCATCAGATCTCCATAATCAAATTCATCATTAGAAATACTTGCACCTTCTCTAACATAATAGATTTTCTTAATCATTTTACCTCTATTCTCCATTTTTTTGTCATTCACAACTCTTTTTTGAGATCTTGAAGCATAGTGACCTATTTTCCCACAACTGAAACATTTGAAATGTAACTTACCTTTGTACTTACTAGTATCCCATCTCATTCTTCTCACAAAGTTAGCCTCCACTTCATCAATATTCTCTTCATTTGATTCTTTAATCTTCTTTTATTTTCTAGCCTTAACAGTAGTCTCAATTTTTACACCATTGTTAGTACCAAATTCTCTCATTTCAAATGCATTTAAAGAGCCATACAATTGATCTCTAGTATAATTATCTAGATTTTGTGATTCCTCAATAGCACCAACTTTATGACTGTAAGCATTAGGAAGGGTTATATGAATTTTCTTTACCTTTTTTAGTTTTTTGATTTTTCCTCGAAGACCTCTGATCAATCTCACCACTTCATTTACCCTCTACATATAACTTTTAATGTTTTCATCTTCAAACATTCTCAAGTTCTCTAATGTGATATTTAAATTTTGAAACTTGGCTTGTTTGACCATATCATCTCCTTCATAAATACTTTCCAATTTTTCCCAAATTTCTTTTCTATTTTTTCAAATTCATAACTTTCACTAATTCAAAATTCATAAGACTACTCAAGAGAGAATACCTTTCTTTATTACTATTTTCATAGGCCTTGAGTTCAAGTTTAGTGCTCAAACCATTTGTAGGCATAGTATACCAAATTGAAATTGATTTCTAAATATCAAATCCAAAATAATCTTGAAAGCCTTCCATCCTTGATTTCTAGAATGCATAGTCTATTCCATCAAATATAAAAATATCCTTCTTGTGTGTCATCCCAGATCTACCTTAAGTGGTAAATCTTTATTTCAAGGAACATTGCTCTAATACCAATTATTGAATATACAAGATAACTGAGAAGGGGGGTTAATCAATTGTACCTTAAAACTTAAAAAACCTCATTAACATTTAGATCCACATTCACTTATTAAACCCTTAAATATTTTATAATGAATTAGCATGAAAAGAAAAGAAAAAAATTGGAAATAACTTAACACCATACACAAGAGAACACTAGATTTACATGGGAAACCTAGGAAGGGAAAAACCACTGTGAGGATTAGCTCACAATATAAGTAATATCGACACCGAATACTATAGGGATCACTTCCAAAAAAAAAAAAAAGATATAAAAGAAATGTTATATATATTAAAGCATCTTAATGCAATAGAAAATCCACCATAATGACATAAACACCTTCACATGTGAATTGAGGAATTGTAGCCATCTTTTTCTCATTGTATCTAGTAAACTAACACATGAAATCTTGCACTTCATTTCTCAATTTGAAATTGTACCACACAAAACTTTGCTTCATACACATCTCTTACATCTATCTTAACATCCTTCAATAATTCATCTCATACTTATACCATCTTCAACCTAAAAAACTTCTCCATGGTTAACTATGCACCTCAAATGTGCAAATTCAAATTAGGTCTATACCAAAACACTTTTATAGTGGATAAAGTGAAATAAGACCACATCAAACCTTATTTGAGACCTAAATATATAACACCACTCCCACATGCTTTATAAATAATAATTATCCATCATATGTGGTGTAAAAACCAAGTCAGTCATTACCTATGCAAACACCATTAAGCTTTTAAGTACACACTTCCTCAAACCTAAGGATGAATTGTGAACCATACACCACACATTAACATGATCTAGAATATTCCTCAGAAACCCTAAAACCCAACAAAATCCTTCAAAATAACTTCCACCTAAAGAATGTACACACCTAGTACACTCAGACAACTCTTCCATAAATTGTTAAGAAACCATCTTATGAAGCACCAAGCCTCAAACCATCTTCACTAAACAAGGATATCAACACCAATAACACTCTAGATTCATAGGACCTAAAACAAAACTATAGAGAAATGTAAAGAAGAAACATTTATCCTAGATACCTTTGCATTAAACATAGTTCACACATTGGTGAACATAGCTTCTTCCATAAAATAATCCAAAAGAACATCTCTTGAATACGAATCTGAACATCTCTAACCAACATATATAAATAACACGGTAGATCTTTAGCCTAGAAGAAATTCAGAGAAAAACTATAACACAATTCTATCACCCATAACACCACTGCAACACATTTTTTCCTCCTTTTTATCAAATTTTCTCAAAAGTACTTGAAAATCAAGCACCAAAGACACGTCCTCATCATCTTTAGCACTTCCTCATCCATAGATAGAATATTATTAAATGAACAATAGAGGTTGACACTAAAACATATAAAAAGAGGTGAAGGCTATGAAATCTAACCCTCTTTTTCTAGTTAGGATTTCATTCAAAAGATGAGATCCAAGAATATTGAAATAACTATCAACCCAAGAGGTTTAAATTAAGTCAAGATTGAAGGATCTTGCAATATTTCCTTTATGCAAGGAAGGGGAGGTGATCTAAATCACAACTTTAGGAGAAGGAATTAGACAAATATGCAAACCCTAATTCTGGGTCTAACACATGTAATGCATAAATCTAACACAAAAAAATGAAACTATAACTTTTATGGAAAAACATGAAGCAGATAATGTTGTGCACCTGACTAGATCTAACTTTTCTAAATTTCTAACAAAGACTCATTTTCCACCAAAGTCCAATAGGTCTTGATAGGCTTGTTTGGGGAGCTTTGAACTTGAAACAAAAGCTTGTACAATGTAGAATCTGCAACCCTTCAATCCCTAAATGGGACTCATTCACCACTAAAGGTGAATGGGTCTTGTTGGGTCCTTCCAAAAATCTATGAATTTGATATGCAACTTCCAGGTCTACTCTTCTCCTTTTTAGTTTGAAATTATTATTTTTGGATCCAAACCTACCTATAATCTACAAGACAAATTTGGTATCTTATTGGTGGATAGGGGTTTTCCTTAGTCAAACCCCTTGTTGGTAATTACACTTTTGATGATGAGTGAAAATTTGAAACATGTAATTGCGTGTGCAATCCTAATCTTAAGTGTATATAATACTAAGACCTATGAAAATGTAAAGAAATTCTATCCAATTACGTTAGAATAGAACCCTAAAATGTAACATGAACAATGCAAGTGACTCACTAAAGAAGATGTTTAATCAGCTTAACAAGTGCAAATCTGAAAATGCCTCTTTTAGGTTGTAAATAGGATGATTATAGAACATGGGATTACTTAGAAAAAAATTCCTTAGGCTTGGTTGTATGTCTTGTGCATCTCCCAACACCTAGAATCCCTCATGATTCCCCATAAGCATTTGTCATCAACCTTCAATACTACTTGATCTTGGACACAAAATCAGCTTGAATACCATGTAATGCTACTCCAAACTTCAATTTTGCTTGCTTCTTGACAATGAATGCTTGATCACATGAAAGTTCTTTGTCTCTTAGCTTGCTTGAAATTTTCTTCTTCTAGTTGAAAATATGTAAAAATAATCATGCATTTATACATAATTTGAGAATTAACCCCAAAATTCAAACAATTCAAGCCAACACCAAATCTAGAAATAAACATTGCTAAAATATCAACAGAATGAAATTGAAAAAGGAGCTCCTCATTAAGGGATGACCCATTTTCGACCTAGGGTGAATGGGTCCTAGCACAAGTTTCTAGGACCATGTCTTCGGGGGGTGAAAGAAAATAAAAAACCCAAGTGAAATATGCAAAAAAAGGGGATCCTATAGAGAGAGGACCCATTTGTCACCTAGGGTGCATGGGTCCTAGCACCAATTTCTAAGACCTCAAATTTTCCCAATTATGTTATGTAATTTGAATAATGGGTTTTGGGATGGATTCTTGAAAGGTGTCACAAGCAAGGCTTAAATTTGAAATAAAGGGCCAATTAACTCTAATTAACCATAATTAATTAAAAGGACCCTAGATAAGTGAAAATTTGTTACAACACTAGAAATAAGGCACAATTTAGGTGCATTCTTAATTGAAAAGGGGCCTCTTAGGTTCCATTAATTAAAGAAACCCTAGAAAAGTGTGAAAGTGTGTTACAACACTTTACAACACCTTAGCAAGGTACACTTTAAGTAAATTTAGTTTAAAAGGGGCCTAGATTAATGTGAATGTGTAAAAAACATTACAACACTAACCCAAGGAACAATTATGTTAATTATATGTCAATTTTCCCAAATTAAGTTTGAAAAAGGACTACCTGTTTTGACACTACATTTAGCCCCAAATTTAGCACCATATGATACTACGTGAATATGCAAGCTAAAGGAAATAACTAGTATGAAAAAGGATACTCATATGGATTCATTAGGGAGAATGAATCCCACACTATAGCCACCTACACAACCATAATGTTAGGAACTACATCTTGCAACACAAATTCATTAGATGCTCAAAAATCCTCTTATCAAACTTCTAGGAAGAATTGAATTTGAGGGTAGATGTATGCCCCCCCATGATTCCACTTGCTTTATGGAGGTAGAATCATGGTGAACATGAAACCACATAAAATTTCATAATTCATATCATTAGTATTTCCAAGTATCATAACACATAATGATAGAAATTTCATAAGAGTGGCAGTGGAATTATGAATCAAATGCAACAAACAACATCAAAAATGGACTCCTCTAGCTCCCTATATGCTAATTTGAATGAAATTTCCTTTTTAAATGAATAAGCTTTATTTACTAGGGTTTTATTATATATTAATGAAAATGAATCTTTTCACTATTCATTTGACATGTTGCAAATTTACCTTGGTGCGGAGTGAGTAATCATGCCTAGCTGGAGAGTCTACAAGCCCCCAAGATTGGATGAGATTTACAATGAGACAGCTCAGGCCATCCTTCCAAACACAATGTCTCCATTATTTTATGCTTTTTCATCATTTTCATGCATTTACTATACCTTTCTATGTAATTAAAGTAATTTTAGGATCTTAGAACAGATTGGCACAAAGCATCCCACTTTGGCACAAAGTGTCCCACTTTGGCGCAAAGTATCCCACTTTGGTGCAAAGCATCCTAGAATAGTTGAAAGTGTCTAAGACCCTTGTCCAAGAATGGCCTAGGTGTCCATATTATCCGAAAAGCATCTTAGAACCACTTTAGTCATATTGATTATTTGATTTAGAACTTATTCCATATAGTTTCTTCTTAGGTGCCTCCTTGAGCCCTTCAACACCTAGGAGGGAGGCAGTTCCACTTCCTATGTGAGTCAGTGACATGACTTTTGAAGGAGGATATTCAATTTCTTTAGGAGGTTGGTTTGTTTTGGCTACATGTCATGCCACCTATGAGGTACCACAATGGTATGCTACTAGCCCTGGCTGAGAGATGGGACATAGGTACTTGTACCTTCCATCTTTCGACTGGGCAGATGACAATCACCTTAGATAAAATTCATTAAATCCTACAGATTCCTATCTAGGGTGAGCGTGCTCGATTAATTAGTGATATATACTTTAGGTAGATGAGAGATAATATACTTTATTGTCTAGAGTGACCTATTCGATGTTCAAGCATAAGACCACATGTGGAGCTTACATGGCTCCTAAATGCATGGTCACCACATCTATGATGAATTATGGTTATGATAGTGATGCTCATGTTAGTGCTAGATGGTCGAGGGGCGCACCTAGATAGTGGTTTGGTTCATATGATTAGAGAGATGGAGGAGCAATGGACCATTAATTTTTTGGGTTGCAACATGCTCGCCCACTTTTATTATGATTTGAGTCAATTTGCATTCAGAGAGCTCCACAACATCTCGCATTGTACATTGCCACATATATGGTGTTTTGTTCATATTACCTATATGAGGCCCATAGGTTTTCCTATCATAGTGACCTTGGGGGAGCCAAGGGTCTCTAGCTATCCCCTTAGACGGTCATGGTAGGAGGGAGATTTGTTACATTAGAGGATTAGATTTGATTTATTGGATGAGGATGACATATGTTGGAGATCATATCAATGGATACTACAGTGGGAAGATCACATATATGAGCTACATAGGTTACAAATGGATAGGTTTCTTTTGGGTAGGCATGATTATGTAGTTAGACCTTTCTATTATAACCATGTGATGAGATAGTTTAGGTACATCTAGGTACCTCCACATTCCAAGCTAACATACTGATGATCAACATGGAGTGCCACCAGTTATGGGGAAACTCGTCATCTTACTAGGGATGATGTATATTTCAGTGATTCAGATGATGAGGGTCATCATCTACCCCCAGTCTCTGAGGATGATTACATATGTACCACTTTTTCCTATGAGAAGTGGTGGATTATAGCTAGGAAAGTGTCAGTGTTCCCTCTACACCACCCTATGGGTTTTGTTGGACCTCTTCTAGGTCATGTAGGGGATAGAGATGATCATCACATTGACGCAGCCACAAATGATTATGATACCATTCTTGACATCTTTGTACATTCAGATGAGGAGGATGAGGAGGTTGAGGATTACAAGGAGGAGGATGAGGATACAAAGTGCATGAGCAAGGATACTATTAAGACTTAGGAGGATCTAGTTTACCTTGATAACGGAGAGGTGCCTCCTATCAGATTGACCAAATCATGTGCCACGATTAGGCTAGAGATCCACATGCATGAGCATGGGGAGGATAATAGAAGTAGGAAATGCACACCACTAGCATAGAGAAGGGCTACCATTATATGGTCAAACCTCAACCAACAGACTAGAGAGCCAGCTGATGATTTGATATTTACATTATTTCTTTACACATGAATGCTTTATATATCTTCTTTATATATTATTACGATGGTTATTGATATTCTTATTATTTCTATTTTGTAGGATCCACATGAGAGTAGTGCGAGCTCTACTAATGAGTGCTCAAAACACTGATGGCTCATCTACATATCAAGGATGATGAAATCAAAGAGTACATGCCCCCACCTTCTGTGAGACCATGTGTAGACCTCTTTGATTCCATGGAGAGATTGGGTGCAACGTACGAGAGGGCTAAGAGCCATGAAAACTAGATTCAGGTACAACTCACAGTAGTCCTAGCCTCTCAGGCTTCTACTGACAATAGGGTAGAGAGTGACCTATGGGTAAAGGTCTCATGCAAAAGGTGAGAGCATCTAGGTTGGTGGAGGGGATGCGAATAAACTCGAGCCAATTGCATACTACTGTATCATGATGACGATGGATATCACCAAACCCTGAGGGATTTATAAGTCACAAACCCCATTAGCTTTTATATTTATTGATGTATATGTAACTAAACTTTTGATGATATATGATATATATATATATATATATATGAACATTAATGCTCATGTTTTTTTATCTTATGTTTAATTAAATTTCAATGTGATTTATCAAATATCTTATGTAAGAATATCTAATAAATTTATCCATGCTTTAATGGTTTATGTGATCTAATTAAACCATTTACAGTTTATGTTAGATGCTCCATTGTGATTAAATATGCTATGTTAACTTAAATACTCCTATTATCTAATGATACTAAATTCATATAAGGATTTAAATTGACATAATACAATAAAATTTTGAATAGCATGGCAACTAAAGTAATAAAAAAAATCATCTAAATAATTACCCTAGAATCTAAGATACACACTTGTTATCATGTATCAAAGAAGAAAACAATGTGAGATAAAAATAGAAAATATCTACTTAATCTAACAACATCATTCTAACACAATATTCAAAAGAGGAAACACTTAATGTAATACCAACATAGATGTGTAGCATCCATTTCCATCAATTTGTAGGTTCCAGTCCTATAGTTTTCTTTGATAATGTAAGGGCCTAACTAGTTAGGGCTAAATTTTCCTTTTTCATTCGGGAGAGCATTGAAATTTCATTGATTTTCATATAACAATAGGTCACCTTTATTGAATTCATGAGGGATGACATTTACATTGTAACCATGTTGCATTCTTTTAGAGTAAGCTTGTAGATGCTCAAGAGCATTGATACACTGTTCGTTGACCATTTTGATTTGATGCAATCATTGCTCTTTGTAAGTAGTATCATCAATGATCCCTTTATGATTAATTTTCAAGGAAGGAATTTATAACTCTAAAGGAATTATTGCTTTAGAACCGTAGACAAGGTTATATAGATTATTTCCAGTGGATGTTCTAATGCTCGTATAATAAGCCCATAATGTATAGTTTAATTATGTACGCAAATCTTTATTGTGTTTACTTATTGTTTTTCGCAAAATTTGTTCAATAGTCTTGTTAGTTGCTTCTTCTTGTCCATTTGACTGTGGATAGTATGGTGTTGAAAAATGATGTTGAATATTGAATGTTTCCAACAATTTCTTCACTTCATTTTTTTTTAATGGAGTTTCATTATCTAAAACTAATGTGGAAGGGAGACCAAAGTGAGCAATAATATATTCAAATATGAAATGACATATTGCTTCAGCTGTTGTGGAACGAACAGGGATAGCTTCTACAGATTTTGTGAAGTAATTGGTTGCAGTAATGATAAATGTATGTCCAACTGAAGAAGGTGGTGATATATTCCCAATAATATCCAAACCTCAAACCAAAAATAGCTAAATTGTAACTTGAGAATGAAGTTTAGAGGAAGGGGAATGAATCAAATTGTTATGTTCTTGGAATTTATGAAATTTCTTCACATACACAAAGCAACATTATTCCATGTGTCTCCAATAATAGTCTATGTGGATAAATTTTTGAACTATGTATCTCCCTCCAAAATATCCCCCATAAGCACCAACATGAGCTTCTTCAAGTTCTATAGGGATTTTGAATTTTTTAAGACGTCTAAGTAAGAGGCCATTAAATGATCTTCTATATAGAAATTCTTTCAGGATTATGTATTTGGATGCAAGATTTCACATACGAGCTTGATTTTTTTAGTTGTAGGCTCAGGAAAGGTGTTATCTTTTAAATAGTTGAATATTGTTGCATACCATTCATTAGAATTATTAGTATCGATCTATAACACCTCTTTACTCTCATTGTGTATTGATGGTTTAGGGATCATTTGAACTTTGAATGTGAAGTCAATGAGAGGATTTTCAAGGGATACAAGGGAAGCGATGCTTGCCATTATATTTGCATTTCGATTGTCCTTTCATGGGATGTTTTCTATCATATATGATTCAAATATGTCTAGTAATATCATTGTAAGATCTCTATATCAGAAAATCTTATCATGCTTTGCTCAATATATGTCATTTATTTGTTTAATAATTGAGTGAATCCCCAAATATAGAAATGTGTTTGACTTTAAATGCTAACATGGCACACATACTAGCTATTAGAGCCTCATATTCCATAGTATTATCTATACATGGGAAGTTTAGATGGAAATATAAGGGAATACGCTTACCTGAAGGAGGCATTAATATAACTCCCACTTTGAAGCCCATTCTATACATAGAACCATCAAAGTACAATTCCCATGTTTCTATATCTTTTTGAATAGCCAACACATTCTCCTCTAGGAATGAGTCTATGTTAGGTAACACTAGGGGAGAAGGAGCATTAGATAATTGGTTATTCAAGGCTTGTCCTTTAATTGCTTTTTGTGAGATGAACTTAAATTCAAAATCAGTTAACAACATAACCCACTTAGCTAGGAATCTTGATAAAGATGTGGCTTAAGCAAAAGATGTTCTAAGGGATCAAACTTTGTCACGACATGGATCTCGATGTACAATAAATAATTCCTTAGTTTACAAGTAGCGAACACAAGATCCAACCATTGTTTCCCTATCATCGTGTAACATGTTTCATAATCAATCAAAGTTTGGCTAATTTAATAAATAGGATGTTCCTTACCGCTATCATCTTGTTGAGCCAACAATGTTGCAAGAGCCTTGGCCAATGTTGCAATGAACAACTTGTGTTGCATTGAATGTTGTAAAATAGGTGGAGTAACAAGATAACCTTTCAAACTCTCAAAGGCCTATTTGCAATCCTGATTCTAGTTAAACTAAACATCTTTCTTAAGGAGTTGGGTGAATGTTAATGTTCAATCCACTAGGGAAGCTATAAAGTGATAGATAGCTTGAATTCTTCCTTGTAATGTATGTAGTTGAGACATTTTTCTAGGAGGTGTAAAGCTTATAATAACATTAATTTTATTCATGTCCACCTAAATGCCCCTATGAGATATGATAAAACCTAGATTTTTTCCTTTATCTACACATGTAGTGTAGGAAAATGCATACCCTTGCATTTTCAGACTTTTTTGGGCCCACCTTGCTTTATTTATCCCTATTTATGTCTTAATTGGTCCAATTTTGTATCTACAAGCTGAATGAATTATATCTTTTTATGGCTAATCCTGACAATCATCAATGGATAAATGATAATTTAATGATTATGGCTATGTGTTCCTAATTTTTGGGTCAGGACTAAGACACCACCTAGGGCATCTTTATCCCCCAAAGGTATTGGGACCCTGATATCAAGTGTGTCTTAAAGCTTGGCCCCTTTTTGGAGTTTGTGTGCCTAGTTTCATGCCTAAAGACTAAGACGCCACCTAGGGAATCTTAGTCCTCCTTGAGGTATTTTTTGGATTTAAGTTCAAATATTTGAAGGATTTATCCTTTTTTAATTAATGAATTTATATGTCATCTTTTTTTGGTGTAATCTTGGGATAGTAAACATATATAAGTATAAATACAAGGTTCCTTCTCTCATTTTTTGCTAACAAGCAATCTAAGCATCCAATCATTCAAGTATTCGAGCATTGGAGCTATCATCAAGATTCAAGCATCATATCAATGATATTCTTGCATCATGTATTGTTTTGAGCTAACATTTGTGATTTCGAGTTTTGATTCATCAAGCATTTCAAGTCAAGATCTATTAAACATTCAAGAATTTCAAGATCTACATCCAAGATAGCCATCTCACACAAGTTTGTAAATTTCATTACAAGGGCTTGGTGAGTTGTAACATTGTATTTTTTTTATTCATAATTTCCCTTCATTATTCTATTTCAGTTCAAGGTTTAATTAACAAGGGGTTTTACCAATGAAAACCCCCATTTACAAACAATCAACATGTTTTTCCTCTCTTGTGTGTTTGTGTTTGTATATTTAGGTTGAAGACTTGAAGATCATTTGAAGTGAAAATTTGCAAAGTTGCAAAGCTACATTGTAAATTTGTCATCTTCACAAAAACTCACCTACAAACCAAATCCAAAAGTTTCAAAACCTAAGATCTGAGAAGAAGGAAATGTAGATCTTCAACCTTAGGACCACATTCAAATATTTTAGAAATTCAAGATGGGACTAAGTCACCACCAAGGGAATCTTATTCCTCTTGAAGGTATTTTACATAAATTCTTTCAAACTTGGTTCTGACAAATCAGAAGATTTTGCATCTTGCCCAAAAAAATTCAACGTGACTAAGACAACAGTAAGGGTGTCTTAGTCCTCCATAGCATTTTTGGACAACATTTTTTCCTTTCCAAAATCCTTTTTTCATTTCTAGACTTCCTAGGTACACACATCCTAAATTCATGTCACTATTTGCATCCATCATTTAGCTTACATTATTAGGTTTTGTGAGTTGAAAATTAAGTTGTCTTTTCCAATATTTTGCTTGGTGGTGAACCCCTTAAAGCTAAAATAATGCCCTCCTAGGTCTTCCTTGTTGAGAATTGACTCACCTTTAAGATTAATAGTCAATCCAATTAGGATTACTAGGACATTATTGAGTGACCGAGAGAGAATAGGAGTGGGGTGTTTTCCATCCCATGTCCCATTTTCCCTTCAATTCATTTTGTTGAAGCCAAAAACATTTAGCATTCATTTTCTGATTTGGATTCCATAAAATTCCTAGATCTAGGTTGCATTCATTCTCATATTGTACATTGCATTAGTGAAAGTGAATCTAGGGTTTCTCATATTTGCATTAGTGAAAGTGCAAATAGGTTGCATTTTTTACTTTCTTTCATCATTTTATCTCATTAAAAACCCAAAAAGTGCATTGTTAACCACCCTAATTGCATTTAGGAACATTGTTACTACATTCAAAATTGAAAAAAACTGCATTCAACTTTACATCCAATTGCTTGTGATTACTCACTTTCTCTTGTATTCATTTGCACACTTTTTTTTCTAAGCATCAATTCCCTAGGTAGGCAACCTATGAACACTATTAACAACTCAAAATTTACTTTTTTTTTGACAAATACCTCTACTAAGACAAAAATTACATTCCTGGCATCTTAGTCCCTTTAAGGGTTTTTGGCTTAGAATCATGTCTCCGTTGTTTTCTCTCTATTCCACTTTCTCAAACCTTAAAATTCCTTTACTAGGACCAAGACACCCTTGTTGGCATCTTAGTCACTGTTAACTTTGAAGTTGCAATTTCCAAGGTTTAAATCTACTTTTTTTTGCTTCTCTTTGCTACCATTGGTTACTTGTTTTAGTGGGTTGAATTTTTGTTACACGCATTTCACCAAATCTAGCTTAAATTGGTCAATTTCATGCATTGGTAAATTCCAAAAATTTGCATTTACAACAAGGTATCTTTCAGGTTGTTGCATAGTGTAATCAACAAATTAATTTGTTTCAAATTTAGAAATTATGTGTAAAAATTTCACTTTATATCATTGCATTGCACTTTCTTTACTCTTCCATGATAGCATGTTTTATTTCAAGAGATGTGGCTTTGATATGGTTAAAAATGGATTGCATAAGTACAACAATGAGGTCTCTAGGAAACATGTTAGTCATATTTCCTTAGATAAAGCGGATCAAACCATTGACACAATCCCTAATATTACATTTCCTATTGGTGAGGATGGTATGATACAAGATGATACAAGCATAGACATTCATAACAATCATAATTTTTCTTCTCTCAATACCTCTCCTATCAGTAATGAAGGTATCTTGGTGAAAGAAGATACAATAATTGAGAGTCTTTATTGTCCCTATCCTCCTCACCCTTTGGAAGATACTAGAAAACAAGAAGATGAGATAATAGAAACATTTCTAAACATCACCTTACCTAGTCTTTATTCATCCCTTTTTGGTGAGAATATTTTAGAAAAAGAAGATGATATCATAGATATCCACAACAATCCAAATTTTTCTTCTCCTAATATCCCTCCTCGATGTGAAGAGGATAGGTGGTTATTATAAGATTCTCAAGAGTCATGACAATATTGTTCCTCCCTTCTCTAACGCTCCTACCATTTGGAAAGATCTATTTGGTAAGCATGAAAATTATTGTTGTCCTTCTCTTGATGCCCCCTACTTGTGATGAAGCTACTTTAAAAAATCAAACCATGGAATGTGATGAACATCTTACAAGCCCTCCTACTAGGGTAGATAGTATGGCACAAGAGAATGAGACCTTAGAAAAAAAGGACAATCAAATAGAGCCTTTTCCTAATATCCCCATTATCGATAAACAAAATACAACCATTGATCATTCCACAAATTGCAATGAATTAATTTTAGAAGAACTAATCCTTGACTTTCAAGAACATTTGGTTTGTCATTCTCCTGAAAAATCTCCTACTAGGGAAGATATAATGGTGGAAGAAAATGAGAACATTGACAACAGTAATTCCTTAGATGAAGATGATGAAGTAAAATTAGACTTCCCTTCACTAAAATATCATGAAAATAAGGATAAGTCTTCTAACATTATGCACATTAGATACCCCTTGGAGTACTCTCTTAAGCCTAAACTTATCATTTATCCACCCTCTCAAAAACCACAAGTTGAAAAGAAACCCGTCATTATCCTCAAACCACCTAAGAACAATGTTTCATAGTAACCAAGTTACAATAATTTTTCCCATACACACAACACTAGGAACAATATGTAACCAATACAAACACCTTTAACATCCCTCCCATTTCCTAATCCCATCCTACCTAACCCTATCTTACCAGGTCCTTCTCGCAGAAAGGAGTATGATCTTATCGAAAAACTAAAGAATACTCTTGGTAAGATATCATTATAGGACCTTATTCAAGCCTCCCCTCACTACCATAACATGATTCAAACTACCTTACAACAAGTTTCTATCCCTTCTAATGTGCAACCAAACAACATAATAGAAATTATTCAAGGAATAAATATTGACATTGCTTTCCACCAAATTAAGCTCCGTCCTTCGAAAGTGCAAAAACAATATGATTCTTTCATGATCATAGCTCAATACAATAGCACAAGGATAAAGAAAAACCTTGTTGACAATGGATCAACTTTAATTTTTTGTAGTGTAAGCCCTTTAGATAAGATTGGTGTTGATAAATCAAAAATTCAACTTGATTCTTTATCTATTAAGGGATTCAACAATGTAGGAAAACAACCCCTTTGTGTGATCACTTTTTCTATTACAGTTGGAAAGGCCACATTAGAAACATTGATCCATGTCATACCTCATGATCTTTCATATAACCTCCTTTTAGGTAGACTGTGGATTCATGTAATGAATGGGATGCCTTCTACTCTTCATCGTAAAATGAAGTATATTTACAAAAACAAAGTGTGCACATTAGATGTTGATAATGTGCCTTACAGTGTTTTACAGCTTGAGAAAAATAAAGTGAATCCTTTGAAAAAATTGACACCAACTACACAAGTACAACCCATACAACAAAAAGACAAAAAAACACATTGAAGAAGTCACAAAGCTATTAGAAGATGATTTGGGTTCCTTAGATTTCATACATACATTCATGGGAGAATACAAGATCATAAACAAAAACTTGGAAAAAGGAAAAGAAAAAATGGTAATTTCAACACAAAATTTAGATGTCCCTTCGAAAGAATCCACCTCAACCACTTAAGTACAATAGACAACAAATTAGACAACAAACTTTGATGAATTTAATCAAGAGAAACCATTGAATCCTAAAGAAATTAAAAATATTTGTGGAAATGGTTACAAAATAATGAAAGAACTTGGATATACTAGAAATGGATGTGGTGATAGATAATAAGGTATCTATGTCCCTATAGAGCCTCAAATAGAAGAAAAGACGTGGTATTTGTTATTTTCCTTTGATATAAACAAGCCTTCACTTAACATCAACACTCTTAAAAAATATTCCTCTAAGCCAACTTTAACAAGAGTGCACCTTGAATTGATAGACACTAGTAGTCTTGATTGTTATCATTTACAAAAAACAAAGAAATCCCCACTTAACATCAATGTCATCTAACAAAACATTTATGATTTGAATTTGTTTGATTTTACACCCTCTTTTATAGTAGAGTACAAAATCTCACCTTATAAAGAGTCTTGTGTAAGTATGACACCCTTCCCTAAACAAAAGACATCCTCTACCATTGATCAAGGGAGTATTTTGTCGAGAATCCTCCAATAACACAAGAAATTTTATAGCAAGAATTCATTTTTTGCATATCATATAGTTCATGGTCATGCTACTAATGAATGCAAGGATTTGAGTAATAAAATTAAATATCTTAAGGGGATTGGTACTCTTTCTTATGTGGGGGCACCTAATTCCTCTAATTGATATTGATTTTCACTCAAGCATGTTTCTCTCCAATCGTCTTGGCTTATCCTTGTCCTGCACTAAGTGGGAGCAAGGAATTATGTAGCCTTGTCCTTGTTTGTCACCTATAATTGCCTCTTTTCGCTAGTTGATAAAATTTCATGTACATATAAGAGAAAGCTTGGGATGTGGACAACATGTCTTAAGTTGGTTCACATGTGATATACTAAGTTATCTTTAGCATTGTATTTTTGGGGAAAACCTTCCATCATTTTTCATGATGTAGCTTATTCAAAACATATGACTTGGTATAGGGCTTTTTGAGTAAGCTCTTATGTCTTCTTCTACCTTAAATAAATTACTCACAGTAATGGTGTTAGCAACCACTTTAAAGTGGGGGCATACATTGACACTCATGTTTCATTATACAATTTTCTTTCTTCTTGTGATGCATTTCTTTCTTGGTGGTGCATATTGGGTTTGATTTCCTTCAAGAGAATGGTATTTCCTTGAATTTTTCCTCTCTTGCAGACATTAAGCACAATGAACTACCTAAGATGAGACCTCACACAAACTAAGTAAAACCCCTTCAAACATCCCTCTCTCTTGTTGCATTTTTCTCTTTTTGTGCCTTATTAAAGTCATGGAGGTATGGCTTTCATATGGTCCCTTGAGGCTCACCTAGTGAACAACTAGCTTCACTAGCCCTTGTGAATGTGCATTTTTTTTTTTCCTTATCATAGTCATGGGGGTATGTCTTTGATATGGACCTCTTAGGGCTCACCTAGTGGACATCTAGCTTCACTAGCCCTTGTGAGTGTGTGCTTTTTTTGCATAGTGGAAAATGCATTACACTTGTAAAACTTTTTCAGAAATATAGCCTAGACCTAGTCCATAGCGCATTGGATGGCTATTCAAAGCTTGATCCATTGTATTTTTCTTTTCCTTTTTCATTTTTCCTTTTTCTATCTTGTATGGTGTATGTTTGTGATCTAGTTATGGCTTCATATATCATCTACACATGTCTTCCTTTGTGCCTATGTTGGTTTTCCATAGGATCTTGATCTTGGGGGCTTGGTCACCCTCTTGATTATTGCCATCCTATCTTACTAGAATTGGTACATTTGAACCACTTTTGATTGTGTGGTTGGCTACTTTAGTGTAAGTTTGAAGCAAGTTCATCCTCTCACTAAAGTGGGGGCTAAATGTAGTGTAGGAAAATGCACAACCTTGCATTTTCAAACTTGTTAGGACCCACATTGCTTTATTTATCCCTATTTATGTCTTAATTTGTCCTATTTTTCACCCACAAGCTCAATGAATTATATATTTCTTTGGCTAATCCTGGAATCATCAATGGATAAATGATAGTTTAATTATTTTGGCTATGTGTTCCTAATTTTTGGGTCAGGACTAAGATGCCACCTATGGAATCTTTATTCCCCAAAGGTCTGGGGACCCTAATTTCAAGTGTTCCTTAAAGTAGCCCATTTTGGATTTTGTGCGCCAAGTTTCATGCCTTGGGACTAAGATGCCACCTAGGGCATCTTGGTCACCCTTAAGATATTTTCAAGATTTAATTTCAAATCTTGGTAAGATTTATCCTCCTTTAATTAATGAATTCATATGTCAGCTTTCTGTGGTGTAATCTTGAGATATTAAGCATAGATAAGTATAAATACAAGGTTCGGGTATGTGCAGGATCATGATGGGCAAAAAAGTGGCAATATTATGGATATTTGTAGGGTATGTGGCTGACGAACTTTTTTTAATCCAAAATTGATGAAACAAAAAGGGTTTTTAGGGGAGATTCTCAGCTTTCCACCAATATAAATTATTCTAAAAATTTTAATTTAATAAATTATTATTATTTATTTTCTGTTAGAATTACGACAAAAGTCCTTATCGATAGGCTGATTGAAAAACATCTATAACTTTCAAACGGTATCACATTTTTTGAATCAAAAACATGCATCACATTCTATGAATTAGATACTATAGGATTAAAAAAAGAAAAATTAAATTTCATGAATATTTGACCAAGTTAAGGTGGTCAGACATATGAGTTTTTATATTTTTTAAAATTTGTAATAAAAAATTCATAATTAATTATTTACTTGGAAAATAATTACAAAAAAAAAGCATCACATCTGGACATGAGTCCTCTAATTATATATAAAATCTTATAAAAAAATATTATCATTTTATTATGGTTAGGGTGGTCAGACAAACACCTACTTCTTATTTTTTCCCTGAAATTTAAGTACTATTGCATTGAAATTTCAAATTTTCACCAAATAGATTTTATTTATTTTTAAATAAACCTCATAGTTTAGAAACTACATTAAATTTTCTACAGATTCTATTATTACATATTTTTGAAATAATATAGATAACTTATTAAAAAATTTACGTCAAGTTGCCTAACACTGATTTTTCTAAATTTTTTGCCACTTAAAGGCCTATTTTTCCATGATGATCCTGCACATACCCATTCCTTCTCTCATTTTCTACTAACAAGAAATCTAAGAATCCAAGCAATCAAGTATTTGAGCATTCAAGAGTAACTAATCAAGAATTTGGAGCCATCATCAAGATTCAAGCATCATATCAAAGATATTCTTGCATCATGTGTGTTTTTGAGCTAACATTTCTGATGTAGGCTTTTTATTCATCAAGCATTTCAAGTAAAGATCTATCAAGCATTCAAGCATTACAAGATTTACATCCAAGCTAGCCATCTCACACAAGTTTTCAAATTTCATTACAAGGGTTTGGTGATTTGTAACATTGCATGTTGTTCATTCATTATTTCCCTTCATTATTCTATTTCATTTCAAGGTTTAGTTATGAACAAGGGCTTTGACCAAGGGAAGCCCCCATTTAATAAAATTCAACAAGTTTTTTCTCTCTTGTGTGTTTGTGTTTGTATATTTAGGTTGACAACTTGAAGATCATTTGAAGTGAAAAGTTGTAAAGTTGCAAAGTTGCATTGTAAAGTTGTCATCTTCACAGAAACTCACCTACAAACCAAATCCAAAAGTTTCAAAACCTGAGATCTGAGAAGAAGGAAGTGAAGATCTTGAGCCTCAAGACCACATTTGAAGATTTTATAAATTCAAGATAGGACTAAGTCACCACCTATGTAATTTTAGTCCTCCTGAAGGTATTTTATAGAAATTCTTTCAAATCTAGTTTTGACATCCAAAGATTTTACATCTACCCTGAAAAGTAGCAACTTGACTAAGACAATAGTAAGGGCGTCTTAGTCCTCAATAACAATTTTTAACAACATTTTTACATTTCTTGAATCCTTGTTTCATTTCTAGACTTCCCAGGTACACACATCCTAACTTCCTATTGCATAATTTCATCATTTCCATCCATCATTTATCTTACATTATTTGGTTTTGTGAGTTGAATGTTAAGTTGTCTTTTCCAAGCTTTTTCTTTGTGGTGAACCCCTTAAAGCTAAAATAACCATGTCCTAGGTCTTTCTTGTTGAGAATTAACTCACCTTTAAGGTTGATAGTCAATCCAATTAGGATTCCTAGGACATTATTGAGTGACCATGAGAGAGTAGGAGTGGGAATTTCCCATCCCATGTCCCATTTCCCCTTTAGTTCAACACCAAAGACACACTTTTTTAGATTCAATATCATGTTATACTTTTGCATTCACTCAAATATTCTACAAATAATATTTACATGGTCTTGTCAAGTTAACGATTTGGCTAGAATTTCATCAACATAATCTTCCAAAATCTTATGTATGTAATCATGAAATATCAATGTCATTACTCATTGAAATTTTTTTCTATGTTTTTCAATTGAAAAGGAATGACTACCCAACAAAATTTTCCCCAAGAAGTCATAAAAGTAGTTTTGTACTAATCTTGAGGATTGATAAAGATTTGATTATATTAAAAAAATCCATCCATGAATGACAACAATGCATGTCTCGTAGTTGAGTCTACTATCATGTCAATATTAGGAAGAGGAAAGTCATCTTTTAAAGATGCATTATTCAAATCTCTAAAGTTTGTACACATCCTAATATGATTATCAAGTTTACTAACCATGACAATATTCAAGATCCACAGAGAATAATCAATAGGTCGAATAAATCTAATGTCAAGAAGTTTCTCAATTTTAGTCTTAACTAGTAAGGCTATCTTAGGTTTCATCTTTTGTATTTTCTGTTGCACTATTTTAGCATCTTCTATAAGGACTATGTTATGTGTTACAATCTTAGCATCAATTCCTAGCATGTCTGAGTAAGTCCAAGCAAATAGTTCAGGGAATTCATGAAGTAAGCTTGCATTATATCTTCTTGTTTATCTTCATCAAAGAACCTCCCTACTTGAATTACTTTCTCCTCATTATTAATATATGTGGTAATGGAAATTTTACTCCCTTATTGGAGATAGTAAAATCCCTTGCTTAATTTGGACCTATTTTGGTACTCTTGGATTAAATACCCTTTAAATATCATTAATAGGCCCCTAAGACCCTTAATTTCAGATCTCAAGGTTTATTTCAACTAAAACCCAAACAAAATCCATAAAGCATAAAAAATTTTAATAACCCACCCTGAAAATCTATGGTGCGACTCATACGCCACCTTGGGAGTATGAGTCCCCCTAGGTGGGACCCATATGCTAGAGGTGGAATATAAGTCCCCCTAGGTGGGACACATATGCTAGAGGTGGCGTATGAGTCCCCTTTGGGGAATTTTTAGAGTTTGAGTGGTAAATTCAACTTTTTAATTCAAAATTTTGGTTGATGTTAGCTTTTGAGATGTGAATAATTGTAAATTAGGTGTAAATTCCTATATAAGGAAGTTTCTAAGTACTTATTTAATCTAAGAAATCATTTTTAGAGAATTTTCAATATCCAAGTATTCAAAAGTCTTCAAGCATTCATTCACAAGAGAATTCAAGTTTCAAGAGAAAGTAAAGTTGAAGTCTTGGAGCAACATTAAAGTGTTTTTGCAATTCTTTAAGCTCACTTTCATTCAATATCTAGTATTTTCAAGGGTTGATTATGGTTTCCTATGGTTTCCTATGGTGAATCATGATGGATTCTATGCTGGGGAGATGTAACTAGCCATTAAGCCAAGCCTAATGACTTATTTCCTAAGTGATTCCATCCTCCATTTTCACTATAATTTCAGCCTAATGAAGGTACATGCATTATTAGGGCTCATTTGAGTGATTATAGATCTCTCAAAGTGAGTCATCCATCTTCATGTTTCATTTCATGCATCTCATTCTAGCACATTAGAATAGGGTTGTATTTCATTTTAGATTTCCTAATCTTAGAAACAGTTAAGGTTAGGGTTTACATTCATGATCCATTGGTTTTGTCAAGGTTTAATTACCAAACTAGGGGTTTGATAGAGGCAAACCTCACATATAAAATCAATTCTATATTTTGTTTTGCGGGTCTTTTTATAGGTTCAGATCTAGAAGTTAGTTTGGAAGGGAAAATAAAATATTGTAGCATATATTTGAACTTTAAATTCCAAAAAAAGTAGAATTGGAATAATATGCTCGGAGTGGCATATAAGTCCCACTATAGGAAAAAATTCTAGATTTTTGTAGATCTAGAATCTACACTACCAAAAAACTATTCTAGGACAAAAACCCTATTCTAGGACTGATATGCCAAAGTGGTGTATGAGTCCCATTATGTCCTAATTTTAGGATTTTTGGTTTTTCAGAGCTTATTCTAATCTTCTTTAGGTTTTTCAGGTGGACAACTATGAGCTTGCAATTTTTTGTTATGATTTACATGCCTTTTTAGGTCATTTGAGTGAAGTATTGCATCGCATGAGGCTTAAGAATTAGTTCTTGAATTTCATTTGTCTTTCCAAGCCATAGCTTGGTGGTGAACCCCTCTTTAGTTCATAATCATACCCTAGGGAAACCCTATTGCAAGATCTACTTCTCCTTTGCATATATTAGATTAACATCTCTAGGGTTTCCCCTTCAATGAAATGATTGTGAGATGTGTTTTCTCTATATCCTAAAACATAAGTAGAAAATCCATTTTTTGATCTTTCATTTTGGTGAACTTGTATTTAGAACATCATAATTTTTATTTGGAGTGCACCATTATCCTAGATCATTCTTGCATTAACTTTGCATTAAGGTTTGCACTAGTTAATTGGAATTCTAAGGTTTCTAAGTTTTGCATTAGTGAAAGTGTATATAGGTTGCATTTTATAATCTCAAATCAATGAAAAGAATCTAAAAAATGAATTTTCATTTATTCTATAGATCATCCAAACTAGAAAGCATAAAAATCACTTAAATTTTCTCAAAAAATTGAAAAAAAACCCTCACTAGGACTCATATGCCCCTTTGGGCGATTTAGTCCCAGTACAAGATTCAAACTGCACTTTAAAGCATTGAATTCTCTATTTATAAGCTTCTATTTTCTATTGATAACTTTCTATTTTAGTTAGAAAAAATTATGTTACATTCAAATCAGAATATTTAGCATAGTTTACATTCATTGCAATTGTGGATAGAATTACATTCATGTACTTTTCATTTTCAGCATTAGTTCATAGCTTAATTATATTAGAGAACATTTTTCATTCGTTAGAAAACAAAACCAAAAACACCTATAAACCGATGAATAACTTGGAGAAACCATAGTTATTTGATCATGTCAAATCTATTTTTCCAAGTTAAGCTAACCCTCAAGCCATTTAGTATTGATGACTTTGACATGTTAGATGAAGCCCTTGATGATTTTATCTCACAAATTTCATCCACTAAGGCTTGTTATGATAAACTAAAACTAAGAGACATTAATGTGATTCAGCCTCAACTTATCCTTTACCTACCTTCACACAAACCGCAAATTGAAAAAAAAACATACTTACACCCTCGAACCACCTAAGAATAATGTTTTACAAAAATCTAGTCATAATACCATTTCTAATACATATAACAATAGAAACAATTTGCAACCAAAGCAACCAACTACAACAACCTTACCTTTTCCTAATCCCATCTTGCCTAGTACTCCTCATTTTCCTTTGCATAGTAGGAAGGAGTATGATCTTGTTGAAAAACATAAGAATAATCCTACAAAGATATCCCTATGGGACCTAATTCAAAATTTACCTAATTATCACACTATGCTTCAAATAACCTTACAACAAGTACTGGTTCCCATTGGTACAAATGCAAACAATGTAGAAGCTCTAATAGAAGGAATGAATAAAATCAATGTAGACATTACCTTTCATCAACATGAGCTACCGCCTTTGGAATTAAGAAAGAAACATGATTCGTTCATGATAATAGATAGGTTCAATAGAACATGAATAAAAATAAACCTTTTCAATAATGGCTTCACTCTTAATGTGTGCATTGTGAATCTTCTAGATAGACTTGGTATGGACAAATGAAAAATTAAACATGATTCCTTATCAATCCAAGGATTTGACAATGTAGGAAAGCAACCACTTGGTTTGATTACTTTACCTATTACAGTTGGAAAAGCTACCTTACAAACTCCTATTCATGCTATGCCTTATGATCTTTCATATAATCTTCTTTTAGGAAGACCTTGGATTCATGAGATGCATGTGGTGCCTTTGAATCTTCATCGTGTCATGAAGTATGTTTGTAATAATAAAGTATACCATGTTGAAATAGACCCCAATCCTGAAAGTTTCTTACAAGTTGAAAAAGGAACAACAAGTCCTCTAAACACATTAATTCCAAAATATAACATAGAAACTATGAAATAATAAAATCAAGAGATGGAGACAGTGTTGAAATTATTGGATGATGATTGGGGTTCCTCAGAGTTTACACCCTCATTAAGGGAGGATACAAAATCACAACAAAAGAAACAAGAAACTAAAATCAGCCAATGGTGATGTCAATGAAAAAATCAAAAGAAAACTCACAAGCATCTACCTCATCTTCTCTAGAAGATGAAAAAATATATACAAAGAAAATCGATAAGATAGACTATCAACAACCACCAAACCCAAAAGAGATGGAGAGAATTTATTGGAAAGTTTATGAATTCATAAAACAATTTGGTTATAGCAAAAAAGGATGTGGAAAGAAAGAACAAGGTATTTGTGTTCCTATAGAACCTAATACACAAGAAACAAAAAGTGGTTTGGGATATAGATTTTCTAAGATCACACAAGAAATGAAAAGACCCTCACTAAACATCAACACCATCATGTGTAACCCTAAAACAACTCTCACATTGAAACATCCAAAATTGATTGACACAACTTGTGTATCATCATTGGAGTTTTTCAAAAATGATGAAGCCTTGAAAGAAATTATAGGAGTTTATGATAAACCATCTACTCCTTAAAAGAAATGGGTTACATTTTGTATGATTAGAACCGGAAAAAAACATAAAGAAAAGGAAAGTAGTGAGATTGACAAGAACAACAAACAATACAACCCTAAATTTTTGAAGCAAAATGTAATTCCTTTTAGGAGATACAATTGACATACCGATGGACATTAACAATGAAGAAGCCTATATGATTATGAACAAGAGGACCATGCAGCTTTGCTTCATGATTTTCTTGAACTTTTCACTTGGAAATATTCAGATATGCTTGAAGTTGACGCTAAGATCATAACACACAACATAGTCCTTGCTAAAACTTCTAAACCGTTTAGACAAAATATTTGAAAAATGAACCCTAAGATATCCTTTTTGGTTATGGTTGAGATTGAGAAGCTCCTCAAAGCCAATTTTATACATCTTATAGATTATTCTCTTTGGATCTCAAACATTTTTGCGGTTGTAAAATTGGACAATCATATTAGGATGTGCACAAACTTTCATGATTTGAATAAGGTATCTTTAAAAGATGATTTTATCCTTCCTAATATTGACATGATAGTAGATTTGACTGTGGGACATACTTTATTTTCATTCATAGATGGGTTTTTTGGATATAATCAAATCTTTATTTACCCTCAATATTAGTACAAAACAACATTTACAATAGCTTGGGGAAATTTTTTTTGGGTCATGATGCCTTTTATATTGAAGACTATGTTGATGATATTCTAGCTATGTCATTGATATTTCATGATTACATACATAAGATTTTGGAAGACTATGTTGATGATATTCTAGATAAATTCTTGACTTTTCAAGATAATGTGAATATCCTTCAAAATATCTTTGAGCGAATGCAAAAATACAACATGAGATTGAATCTAAAAAAGTGTTCCTTTGGTGTAGATAGTGGAAAAATTCTACAATTTATTGTATCTCATAGAGGCATTGAAGTGGACATAAAAAAAATTGATGCTATACTTAACATGCCACCTCCCATAAACATTTCTCAATTGCAAACTTTACAAGGAAGAATTTAGGCTATACTACGTTTCATATCATCTTTAGTGGATTGATGTTCAATTTAATTAGAACAAGGATTGTAAAAAGGTTTTTGAGAGTTTGAGATATTGTCTTGTCACTCCACCTTTTTCACAACCTGCTATGCAAAACAAACCATTTATCCTTTATACGACAACATCATCTCATGGTCTCACAAAATTGTTGGCTCAATAAGATAATAATGGTAAAGAGCATATTGTTTATTATATTAGCCAGACTATGATTGATTATGAGAAAATATATGCAATGATAGAGAAACAATGTTTGTTTCTTGTATTCACTACAAGTAAACTAAGACATTACTTACTAAATGTCAAAATACATGTAATGAAAAAATTTGATCCTTTAAGACATCTTTTCACTAAAACAGATTTATCAGGATGCTTACCTAAGTGGGTGATGTTGTTAACTAAGTTTGAACTTAAATTTATTTCACCAAAAGAAATTAAAGATCAAGCCTTGACTGACCAACTAGTTCATGCTCCTTCCCCTTAAGCATTACCTAGAAATGATTCATTCCCTAATGTTAATGTGTTGAAAACTGAAACTAATACATGGGAGTTATATTTTGATGGATCTAAGTGTAGAACTAGCTCTAGTGTGGGAATTATAATAATTCCATCCATGAGAGAGCCTATTCCCTTGTCCTATTGGTTAAACTTCCAATGTACAAACAACACTATTGAGTATGAAGCATTGCACACTAGATTACATGCTGCTTTAACTATTGGAGATTGATAAATTAAGATATTCAAAAATTCACAATTGGTTATTAAATAAATAAATGGAACATATCAAGTGAAACATGACAAATTATCAAAATGCAAGGGTCTTACAATGCCTTTGTTAGAGAATTTTGAATCATTTACCATTGATAACATCCCCCGAAAGGATAATCGACATGTGGATGCAATGGTGAGTGTGGCTTCCCTTATATATCCTCAAGATCCTTTATTGTGCATATAGTTACGAAACCAATAAATATGGAAAGCTCGAGTGAATGGTACTCTCCAATATTTAATTATTTAAAAGATGGTAACTTTCCTAAGCTGACAACTAAGAAGACTCAAATCTTCCTTCAAAAAACTTGTGTCTAAGTATATAATTCTTGTTGATGTGTTGTATCGAAGGTTGTTCGATGATCTCTTACTTAGATGCCTTAAACAATTTGAAAACCCTATAGCACTTTAACAAGCTCATGTAGGTGCTTGTGGAGGCCACTTCAAAGGAAGAACATTAGTCCAAAAACTAATTTGCATAGGATACTATTGGAGACATATGGAACAAGATTGTTTTGCATACGTAAAAAATTGTCATAAATGTCAAGATCATAGAAATTTGAATCATGCTCCTACCTCCAAAATTCATGCTCAAGTGCCTATTTGTCCCTTTATGGTTTGTGATTTGAATCTCATTACAAGAATATCACCACCTTCCTCTGTTGGACATACATTCATAATCACTGTGATAGACTACTTCACGAAGTGGGTAGAAGCAACTCCCCTTCATTCAAAAAATAACAATGTGATTTGTCATTTCATATTAGAAAACATTATTGCATGCTTTGGAATTACTTCTATGTTAGTTTTGAATAATGGGATACCATTTGAGAATAATGGCATGAAGTTCTTAGAAACATTTATTATACATCACTTTTTAATACCCTATTACCCACAATCTAATGGTCAAGTTGAATCAATTAGTAGAACCCTCAAACAAATCTTAAGGAAAACAATAAGAAAACACAATAAAGATTGTGCCCACACAAAACTAACATATGCATTATGGGCCTATCACACAAATTTTAGACTGTCCATAGGAAATACAACTTATAACCTCGTCTATGGTACCAAGGCAATAATTCCTTGGAGTTAGAGATTCCTACATTAAGAATCTCTCTTCAAGGACTTATTAATGATAATTATTATAAAGAATAGTGACTACATCAGCTTGAAATGCTTGATGAACAATGAATTAACACTCTTGAGTACCTCCAGGCTTACTCTAGAAGAAAAAAGTGTAATTATAATGACAATTTTATCCCTCAACCATTCAATAAAGGCGATTTGGTGTTATGTGAAATCAATGTAACATTAATGTTGCCTCAATGAAAAAAGTAAAATTTAGCCCTAATTAGTTAGGACCTTGCACAGTTAATGCAAGTTATGCATCTTGCACATATACGTTAACAAAAATGGATGGTAAACCTCTTAAAGAACCTATAAATGCCACACATTTGCAGTAGTATTATGTCTAATATTCTTGAATAGTGTGAATTATAAATCAGTGGTCTTAGATTTAGTAGATGACATTCTACGTACTCTCACATTGTTTTGTTCTCAAGACAAACAATTACTTGTTTGTCTATAATATTAAAGTAATTATTTAACATAATTTTAGATAGTTACTTTAGGCTTCATACTATTCAATATAATCTTGTATTTTTTGTTAGATTAGATCCTTATATGCATTTAGTGTTCTATAATTAGATCGTAGGTGCATTTAATCTAGCATAACATACTTAATCACAATGTTGCATCTAAGAGAAACTAGAATAAGTTTTAATTAGATCACATAAAACATGTTAAATCATGGAGACATTTATTAAATAATCTTACAAAGATTATTTAATTAATCACATTTCCATTTAACATTAAACACATAAACATAAATAACCAAACATCAAATGATCACATCTATACATATATAAAAAAAAGAAAAAAATGAGTACATGTCATCAATATATATAATGCTAATATGGCCTATGACTTCTTGATCCCTCTGGATCTAGTGATCACATCTTTCTACAAACAATCCATTGAGAGATGATGGTATGAAATCATGATAATGACCTAACAAATGCATTAATAGTATATTGTAGACCATGTTCTCATCCAATAGCCTCTTAGTGATCCTTCGCTAGGTGATCACTCTCTGTGTATAGCCTAGCTACCTCTACATGGAGTCACTTGACCTACATTGGGGCTCGAAATTATTGGGCCTCCTCATAGGTTGTCTTAGCTTGGTGGGTATGCATCCTAAAACCCTCATACGCTACCCTCAATTAGACATAGAACTCGAACAACTCTTGATCCCACTCCATGATGGATGGGGGAACATAATCTATATCAGTAGCATCCTCATAGACTAACAGAGGCACTACCTTTGCAGCAACCTGGTGATAGAGATCATGTAGGTCTCTCATAGCCCCTGCAAGATAGAAATAAAAAATATAATCAGTACACATCATGATATATATAGACATAAAATGAAAACATAAATCATTAACATAAACATAAAGCATAATGGTAAATAAAATAGCATCACCTAGCTCTCTAACTAGCTATGTAAAGACAACCTCATATGGTGTAAAAGGAATGGAAGATATGCTAGCCTCTCCATGACTATAGGTGTTGGTGGATGTCACAGCTACTAACTACCATCATAATTAGGTTCTATAGCCTCATCATAGTCCTCATCTATCACATCTATGAATATGTCTGCAACCCTAACCCCTGTCTCCTTAGCTCTATCCTCCTCTTCTTCTCTCTAATCTAGGAGGGGCCCTGCATAGCCTATCATCTCATCCATTGGGAATATAGGAACTATTCATGTTGCTACCCACAACTCCTTGTATGCATCTGTGGCACTGACATCATCAATGTCAAAGATTAGGGGCATATCATGATTCTTGTAATCTGAATCATTGCTGACAACATCATCAATGGTGGGCCATCTTGTATCATTGAGCCTTTGAGCACTTCGTACTGATCGCTTGAAGAAAGGTTGTGCCACTGGTGGTACCTATACCTACCCAAACTATCACATGAGATAATAGTAGTAGAAGGGTTGTACTACATAATCAAGTCTACCTATCAAAAATCTATCCTTCTATATTCTCCTCAATAGATAGGTCTCATCTGGCCACTAGGGTATAAGCTTAAATGTTCTCCATAAGATCTCCTCCTCATCTAGTCAGTCGAATCTAACCCTCAAAAATTGTAAATCTTTGTATTGCCATAACCACCTCAAAGGATAACTGAATGCATGATGGTACACTAGGGTTGATGTACATGGAAACCCTATCAGCCTAGTGCATGTGATATGCTCTAGTAACCACACCTACAGTAGTGTACAATGCACCATACTATCGACCTTATGGTATGAAAACCACCCTAGATCATAATACAAGTGTGCAAGGATCTTGCACCCCTAACTGTATATGGTCCTCTACTATGCCATCTATCATATCATCTGAACTATTCCTACATCTAGATGTGCTCCTCGGTCATCAGGGATGAGTAATAGTGCCATAGTGAACATCATAATCCATACCACAAGTGGTGCTCACAAATAAAGTAGCCATGATAGCTCAATGCACGACCCCATGATGCCATCCATAATTGGACCTCCAAGAAAGTATTGTATATCGTATTTCATCTCATGAAATGATTGATCCCCTAGAAAATGGAATCTCTTCCCTTGAATTAGAACTCAAAGAATGTGATGGAAATCCTCTAAGGTGATCATCATCTCACTTGTCAGAAGATGAAAGTAAACCGCATATTTTTGGCACCCAAATCTTTTCTAGCACTTCTAGGATTTTCCACCTAAAAGGAGAAAGTAGAGCCCAAACTCTAGGTAGGTTCACTCAAATTATGCAATGTATGGTGCTATTTGGACTAAATGAAATGAATTAAATGCAATTAGATGATCTATGTGACTGATTATGTATGAAAAACCTCAGATTTATACAATGTTGGAAAACACAATATGATATGTAAACAATGAGCTATGAATGAATAAATGTAAAACAAAAGAGAAAAGGGTTGAATCAGAGTGCACCTAGGAAAATATTGGATAATTTGGAATCTTCTGAATGTTTTCTACAATCACAAAAAATTACTAGTGGGACTCATTCACCATTGATGGTGAATCAATCCTCCTTTTGATGAAAACTGATGGAAACAATTTTCTAAGTGTCAGGATCTAGAATATGATAAAATCCAAATTTCTAGCATTAAGGTGGGACTCATTCACCACTAATTGCAAATCACAGGAAAATTCTGTAGCACCAAATCTAAGGTTGTTTGCTTGTCGGGTTGTCGAAGTCAAATCAACAAAAAATGGACAGAATGTCTTCTCCAAGCTTGAAATAGGATGTAGTTGACTTAAAACACTTTTTTGAATTCTTTTCCACTTTTCAACACCTAAATGCTTGTCAAATCTGTATACACAGGTCAGTAAATACTCATGCAAAAGGAGAAAAATGGTTAAGGGTTAGGTTATAGGGATTTTCCTCAGTCAAATCCCACTTTGGTAAGCAAACCCTAAATGAAAATAATGAAATGAAGGAGAATGATAAACAAATAACATGCAAATGCTATCAACTTACCAAACCCTTATTGAAGAAAATCTAAAGATATGTCAGTGGATGCTCCAAAATGCTTGATTAATGCTTGATTATAGGATGCAAAGTGCTCAAATGCAAATTAAATGCTTGAATGAGTTAGGAGATTGTAAGAGATGTCAAATGAGGAGAAAAACACTTATTTATACATTTGTGTACCTTAGTAACCCATTAATACCTCATCATAGGCTAACATCAAGTCATTTTGAATAAAAACCCGATAGGAAATTTAATTTTTTTTGAATTTGGAGCCAAGAGGGACTCATTCCCCACCCATGGCAAATGGGTCCCACCTTGGACTTGAAAGTGGGTTTCAGGAATTAAGTCATATTTAGTGTTATTTTTCAAGTTTACATTAAAAAATGCACTTAATTAAGCCTTATAAGGGCATAAAGGGGTCAAATAAAGCATAAGAAAGGTGTAAATAGTGAAATTAAGCCTAGAAAAGTGTGAGATCTTGTTACAATACTTTACAACACTTCAAAATAGGACTTGATAAGTGATGAAAGGTGATTTTTAGGTGAATTGTAATGAATAGAGTCTAGAAAAGTGTAGAAATGTTTTACAACACTTCACAACACCTTCATAAGACACCATTATTTGAATTTTAAGGACTTAAATGTACATGTTCAAGCCATATTGCATCAATAAATCAAAGAAAAATAGGCCAAGCATTGTGAAGAAAGGCCTAAAAGACCATGAAAATGACAATGGGTGCATTTTTCTATGGTACAGAAATGTACAAGTGTTTGCATCCCACCTCTCAGCGAATACCATCAGCATAGAATCATGGTACCTCATGGGAGTCATGATGTAGCTCCAATATAATCCAATGGTCTATAATATATGTGTGTCAGCTCATAATGTTAGGGCTAAATCTCAAAGGTGACATAACTATCTATCACTGAGATGCTATCATGACCGAGGCAGAATCTAACAAAATCTAACAAAAATGAAAAAGCATGTCCTATAAGCATTCTAAAATCTTAAATTTCCACATCAAGAATCCAAAAAGTATACTAAAGTTGTTCTACTGTACTTTTCTAAGGGTCCTAGACACTTTAGTTCCCTTTTGGGACACTTCGTGAAGAAATGAGACACTTTTGAAAAAGAGTGGGACACTTTGGGACAAAAAGGGACACCTTGCAAAAGAAGGGGACATTGCAAAAAAAATGGATGCTTTTTGAAATTTTCTTCTAGGGTCCTAAATCTATCTAGAAATGTGTAAGAACATAAAATAAATGTGTAAGGACAAAGATAGGGCAGAAAAATCAACTCATATGATGTTGTAGCTCACCTCGGGCTCCCTACTCACATAGGACATCTAGTCTTGGAGGCTCGTACTCTTGTCAACCCAACATCTTCAATCACTATCCACCAAAGTCAAGCTACAAGAAGGTAAAAGAAAAAATAATTAGATATTACTTCACTTTTTACTCTTATATATGTTAAAAAATTAGGGTTTTGAGTCATCAAAAAAGTAACCCTTCTAATTTTTTTAATGTGTCTTGGCCCTCGTGATTTTTTCTTAATGTTGCCTTGATTTAATGTTGCAATATGGATAACACATTCACATTAGGGCTTGGGCCCTTGTGAACTAAAATGATTCAAAATCTTACCTAATTGTTGTAAAGTTTTGAAACACAATTTCACATTTTTCTAAGTTCTTGTTAATATATTTCACTTAAATAACCTCTTTTCATCATTTACCAATCCTTATTTCAAAGTTTTGGCTTTCTTATGCTTTAATTGGCCCCATTTTACATCCATAGGCCTTATTTATGTGTATTTTTTAGAGTAATCATGAAAAATATCATTTAGAACATCAAAATCGTGAAACCCACCTCAAATTCATAAGGTGGAACTAATTTTCCATTATGGGTGAATGAGTCCCCTTAGGTGGGACCCATTCACCTAGGGTGGAAAATGAGTGCCCTTTAGCTCAAAATTCAAATTTACTATAAATTTATAATGGGTTTTTATTCTCCAAGAACTAAGGTCAACCTTAAGTGTTGTAATTTTGGGAATTATTACATAATTGAGTATAAATACAAGGTTCTTTCTCTCATTTTCATACCTATCATTCAAGTATTCATGCATATAGTGTTGGAAGAATGAAGAATAACATCCCTCTATTCAAATTTTAGTGTTGCCATTGATGCCAGTGCCATGTTATATGAGTTACAACTACAAGTTTAAGCTCTAACTTGATCTAGTATTCTAAACCAATATTTTGGTTGACAATCCTCCATTGTTGGATATTATAGCTTACAACTTTTGGAAAAAAAAATTGGATGTTAGAAGCTTGTAAGTTCAAAATCTCATGAGAACAGGTCCTTGTATGACAATTTGGCATTATTCTATTGTTTCATTTTGATATTAGGCCTATCTTTGGCCGATCTAATGGATAGTTGATTTAATAATGAATTAATTTTGTGTTACAAATGTATGTGTGACCTATCTTAGATCTATGCCGACATGTTGTAGAATGTTACATGCTTGAATTATTTTGGAAAGGTTTTTATACAAGCTTGAAGCTGACAATCAATATTTTTGGTGTTTAAGGGTTGCATCTAATTAGGTTGAACTAATTGATGCTTGTGGATGACTCAGCTATATATATTGGACAATTTTGTGATCGATTGTGTGAAGTATGAATTAAAGAGAAGAAGATTAGTATGCGAAGATGATGAAGTGTGTAAATTCAATTTACTGAGCATCAAGGGAACTAAATCAGAACTTGTTAGGTGTAACTTTATTAGTTCATTTTCTAGTTGTAAGCCATTTTTGTGTTGTATCGTTGTACACAGTGAGCCTCTCATTTTTGGACAGTAAGTCATAGTATTTAGCCACCCTTTATAATATCTTATAACTGGTTATACTATACTGTGAGCTTATCCTCACTGTGGTTTTCCCATTTTGGGTTTTCTATCTAAAAATCCTAGTGTTCATGTGTTGTGTGCTTTTATGCTCTATTAACGCTTCTACTTATTTTTGTTGTTATATGCATTGGAGTATTTGGTTGGTATTTATTCAATAAGTTTAAGAAGATACTAATTCCCCCACCTCTCTTAGTATCTTGGGTATTCAACAATTGGTACCAGAGCTTGGTTCCTCCAAAGAAGCCTAACAGCTTGAGGAAGATCTTGAAGATTAAACAAATGGATGATAGAGAAGAACTTTGGGCTACTCTTGATGATCTTGACTAGGCTGAAAATGAAAACAAAGATTTGAAAGAAAGTCTTGATGTGGAATATGAATGCATCCGAAAATTGAAAGAGCAATTGAATAAATTCAAGGAAAGACAGAGAATTGAGTGAGCAATTAACACAAGTAAATGAAGAGGTCATCAAATTGAAGGTGCAAGTAGAGGAAAAGAAGAGAACTGAAGATTTCTTGAATACAGTGGTTCAGAGCAAGTCTAGTGAATGCACAAGACTTGAACAAGAGGTGGTAAACCTAAAGGAAGATCTGGAAAAAGTAAAACTCGATGAAGATAAGTTCAAAACAAGCTCCACTAAGCTCGATGAGTTGATTGTAGGACAAAAAACAACTAAAGACAAAGGTGGTTTGGAAATGGAAGTGGTGAAATCTCAAAGGATATGTAGGCCCCAAACACAACAAATAATCAAAAGACTCAAGATAAATGGAAATAGACAAGAAATCCAAGAAACCTTTCTAGAAGACTGCATATCAGAAATCCAAATGCTCAAAGGTACCCATCTTTCAATGGTGTTTTTTTTTCATGCAATAAATTTGGTCGCAAGGCAACAAAGTGTAGAACTAGAATAAACCAATATCCTAGTCCCTTCTTTGGAAATTTTTTTGCATGCAATAAAGTTGGGCATAGAGCTAGTGAATGCATAACTCAGAAGATGAATTGGCTTAATGGAGGAAGAATGAATCAATATCTTTTTGGATATTGCTATACATGTAATAAGTTTGGACACAAAGCTAACCAGTGCAACTCAAGGTTTAATGGAAGTCAAAAAAATTAGAAAATTGTTGTTTGCTACAATTGCAACAAACTTAGACACATTTCAAGAGTATGCAGAAGTAAAAGGAGAAAGAAACTTGATCCGGTAAAGAAAAATGAACCAGTGAAGAAAATTGACAAGAATGAGGTTAAGAAATAAATGAACAAGATATAGAGTAAGAAAGAAGGGTTAGTAACATTAGATGTATCTATACCCTCATCTGGTGCAAACTATTCCTCCAGTAATTAGATCGAACATGGTCTTAGGGGGAGCATTAATAGAAAATTGTTTAAACCCCTTGGATATTTGAAGTGTCAGATGTTGATAGGAAGATGGGTTGTAAAGAATGGATAAACAAAGCTCATACAAAATGAATCAAAAGAAAAGCTACATGTATGATCATTTGTGGAGAAAATTAGGGTTTTTCTATGTAGTGAAAAAGGTTTTTATCAGCTTTTTGAAATCTAACACATTTAATGTGAATTAGGGAAAATCATTGATTTATAAAGTAAATTTTTAAGGAATTTTGATAACTTGCACATTTGAAGAAAGTGGAGAGTGATTTGGAGCAATCTTGAGGCAATTTGAAAAGCGAGTTGTGCAAACCATAGTTCTAGTTTTCACAAAATAAAAAAGGTATTTTTCTTTTCTGTGATGTTAGTTTACGTGAATCTTTGTTTTGAGATCATTAAAAGATTAGTTTGTGAAAAATGGAACCCTTGTAGTAGTAAATGTGATGGAAATACCTAGATTTTCCTATACGAATTATTCCATGAAGGTTTTCAAAGATGACCCTCTAGGCACCTTCTCATTGATTCCTTACAGTGTCATGCCCACTAAAGACACTAAATGTACATCCATGTTAAGACTGAGGAATATAATCATAGTAAATTGATAGATATCTAGCAGAATGAGCTCACTGGGGATGATTTCTTGGTAAAAACAAAATATGTAAACCTTGTTACAAAGAAGTTGGATTGGTGGAATCAATTTCCCAACTTTTTTTCAACTCTTGATGACAAATATGTTAAACCTAATCTTAGTGGAATTCATGATAATTTTTTGTCAATTAATATACCTTAGCTTATATCTAAAGAAGAACTTAAGGTTGTTACTAGAATCTTTGATATTGGACCAGTACCAATGCTGAAATCTATGAAAAATGAAGTGGTGATGGAACTCACTGGTACAACATTTGATAAGAGAGCTCTTGCAACAAAACTGATTACCAAGCGTGTTGTGAAGTATGCAACCGTAATGATCAGACATAGGATCTACATCACAAATACAAAAAAATTTGTGTCTACTATAGTCATATTCAGTAGATATGACATGGCAACTAATAGAGTAGAATATGATTTATTTGAACTTCTCTAGCAACAACTTTTTTAAAATTTGAAGATGGAAAGGGAGAAGAAATATGCTTTCAAGTTTGGTTCCCTGATTATGGTTTTGTTGTTCTATTTCCTTAGAAGGCTTCCTGAAAGAGATGACGTGGTGATTTTGGATACATCCAAACTGGTTGCACATCAAATTTTTGATTAAATGCACAACTTGGGTGATTTGAAGAATCAAGAAAATGCTCTGACAACATTCTTTGTTGTATTCAAAAGTAACATGAATGAAAGAGAAGGGATCTTAAAGAATATTGTTGGAAAGTATAAAGATGATATCGTATTTCATGTCTCCATAGATGAGTGCATGAATAAGGCAGTGGAATACTAGACTATTTGGATCCAACCATTGGGTTATGAAGTTATAAAGAATGAAGAAAAAGGCTATGTACTAGTATTGTTGAAAAGTCCTAAAGACACCAATGAACCAATATTTGGAACTTATGCTAAAAAATCCTTGGAAGTTCATTTGAAGCATAGGGAGCCTATGATGAGAAAGAATGTAGATGAAATGCTTAGAAAGGTTGGCTTCATTGATGAAAAAATTGCACAAGGAAGAGCCATGGGAGAACAAGTGGTTAGAGAATCATCAAGACCAAGGAGATCTAGTAGGACTACTCCTACAATACCATCCATAGCTCCTACAGTTAAGGTAGAGCCTAGTGCTTTTGGTAAAGGTAAAAAGTCTATCTCCTTTCAGATCCAATACAAGGTTTGGAAAAAGAAAGAGAATCATCTGATGGCATCATCCAAGAGAGGTAAGAAGGAAAAGGAAACAAGAGAAAAGAACCTTAGTATCACTGAAGAACAAGAAGAGGAGGAAGACCTTGAAGCAAAATTGGTAAGAAAGAAGAGAGGGAGCATGTTCTCTAGTGAAGGTGCTTCACAAGAAGCAAGTGTTAGCAGTAAAAATTTCAATATGTGTCATCCTCTAAAGAAGATGAAGAATAGGTTTTTGGTGTGCATGTGCACACCAAACCAAACTCAAAGAAGGAAAAGGTGTCAGAAGAAGATTCTTGAAACTAGGAAGAACAAAAGGCCTCACTAGTAAGACTTGGTTACCATCTTAGATTAGAGGCTTTGGTAAATAGATTGATACACTTTGAAGATATGTTGGAGCCTATTGCAAAAATTTATGATCAAGTAGGTAGAGAGGAAAAAAACATTAATTTTAGCTATTATTCAATATTCCATTACTTTGGAAGTCAATTTGGATTATGTTAAAAACAATGTACCTTACAAATTGTGTAAAGACCTAATGAAAAGTACATCAGAAATTGTTGAGTTAGAAGAGAAGATGAGAATTGAGGAATTTGAGAAAATTGGGTCCTCTTTGACCCCAAATGATTTGGAAACTCTGAAGAAGGTATGTTCAAAAAAAAAATTAATAAAGAAAAGGGTAAACACTATGATGACTAGAGATAAAAAGAAAACAAAGAAAATAAAGAAAGAAACTAAGACAGCCATTAGGGGTATGGCTAAGAAATATGGTATGTTTGAGGCACTCCCATCTATTTTTTCACCTAAATCATGAGAATTTTCTACAAAGTTAAAGGAAGACATCCCTCTGGATATAGGTGAAATAAATATCCTTCCAAAAATAAATGATATAGACATCCTTCTAGAATCAGGTTCTACAAATGATCCTCCAAAGATAGAAAAACTTGAGGAAGAATCTAAACTAGAGAAGCTTAATGTTATCACTCTAGAGCATCCAAAAGAAGAAAAAGATAAAGATGAGGGTGAATGGAATAAAGAAGAGAGACGAAGATGGAAAAGAAGAAGAAGAAAAAGTAGAAGAAGAAGAAGAGAAAATTGAGGAAAAAGAAGAGGAAGAAGAAAGAGTAGAGAAATAAGAAGGTGATGGGAATACTATCGGGAAGAATGAAGAAAATAAAAGGAAAGTTGTAGATTCTCATAGATCCTCTAGAGAATTCTCCTCTAGCAATTACTTTTTAAAATGCTTGTTATCTCAGCAAATCATATTGTAGCCAGTGATTCCTTCAGAACTTCTACAAATTCCCATGATTCAAGGTAGTGTGGAATTGGATAAGATTTCTCCCATTCACAAATTGGTGTTAGGGGATGCATTACATGCATCTACAAGAAGAGAAAATTTGGAAACACATAAAAAGGGGACAAAGCTTATTGATGATGGCATCAAATATTTATAGGAGGCTACCCCCAGTACATTAATTGATACATCTCTCACTTCGGTAGAGAATATGAAACTTTTATTGGACTCCTATAAGGAGTATGCCTCTAGAATATGTGAGAAGACAAGGTAAGATATTGAAGAGAAATTAATAGAGAAAATGATTTTGGCACTTCGTGATGAGTGTGCTCTAGTACAAACCAATGTAAAAAAAGTCTAGAAGTTGTGCAGGCTTGTGAGTCTTAAAAAAATATAGTATTTTCCTATTGCATAAAGTGGTTGGATGCCACTCTAAATATCAAAGATCTCATGGACTCCATTGAGTCCCAGTTGATAGGTATTTCCAATACCTATAGTACATCCAAAGATAGAGACAAGTCAACCTAGAATTATATCTCTTCCCACATAGAAAAAATATTCATTTTATAGAAGAAAAAGGAAGATAGCATCAGGACATCCAGTTAGCTAGGTGACCATGTGAGAATGGAGTACACTCTAGTTGTCAATGCCTTGGTCAATGTAGAGAAATTAGATAAGATCATTATGATTCTAGGTACTCTGAATAATGCTAAAGAAAGTCTAATGGAATTGGAATCTCTAAATAGAATGTTGATATATGCTAAGAAGAGTTGGTCAAATGGTAAGTCAACATGGCAAGGTGTTCTCAAGGAGCTTCAAGGCTCACAATCCTTTGGGTAATGCTTTTTTTTCAATTTTCATATTTTTTGGACCACTCTTTATCCTTGATGTCAAAGGGGGAAAATTTTTTATGGAGAGAGTGTGATGAAGAAGAAAGGAGAAGAAGGGAGAGATTGTTGCACATAGAAGGTTTGGCACATGTTGACATCAATGAAAAAGGGGAAGATTGTTTGAAGAATGAAGAAGATCCCTCTATTCAGCTTTTAGTGTTGTCATTGATGTCACCATGTTATATTAGTTGCAACTAAAAGTTTAAGCTCTAACTTGATCTGGTATTTTGAACCAGGATGTGGTTATGATCCTCTAGTATTTTGGTTTACAATCCTCCACTATTGGATATTATTGCTTGTGGTTTTTGGAAAAAAAAATTGGATTTTGGAAGCTTGTAAGTTTAGAATCTCATGAGAACAGGTGCTCGTATAGCTAGTTGGCATTATTATGTTGTTGCTTTTGCTATTAGGCCTATCTCTGGCCGACCTAATGGATAGTTGATTTTGTAATCAATTAATTTTGTGTTGCAGATGTATGTTTGACCTATCTTAGGTCCATGCCAATACGATGTAGAATGTTACATGCTTGAATTGTTTTGGAAAGGTTTTTGTACAAGCTTGAAGTTGACAGTCAATATTTTTGGTAAATAAGGGTTACATCTAATTAGGCTAACATAATTGATCCTTGTGGATGAGTTAACTATATATATTGGACATTTTTATGATTTATTATGCAAAGTATGAAGTAATGAGAAGAAGAAAAGTATGTGAAGCTGATGAAGTGCGTAAAGTCAGTTTACTGAGCATCAAAGAAATTGAATCAAAACTTGTTAGGTGTAACTTTATTAGTTCATTTTTTGGCTGTAATACATTTCTATGTTGTATCTTTGTACACAGTAAGCCTCTCATTTTTGGACAATGAGTCATGGCAGTGAGCTACCCTTTGTAATATCTTATAACCAATTATACTATGATGTGAGCTAATCTTGACCATGGTTTTTTCCATTTTGAGTTTTCCATATAAAAATCCTGGTGTTCATGTGTTGTGTACTTTTATACTCTATTAATGCTTCTGCTTATTTTTACTATTATATGCATTGGAGTATTTGGATGGTATTTGTTCAATAAGTTTAAGAAGATATTGATTCACCCCCCTCTTAATATCTTGGGTATTCAACATATAGTTTACAATAGCTTTTGAGCATTCACAAGAGCATTCAAGGCATTTCAAGGGAAAATTATCAAGCATTCAAGTGCATTTTCAAGTGTCTTCCATCATGTCAAATATTTTTTGCATCATGTTGTTTTAGAGCTAACAATTAGGGTGTAGGATTTGTAAGAATTGCATTCAAGATCTATCAATATCAACCTAGAGCTAAAGTATACATCCATTAGAGCCATCGCTTACATGATTGCAACACTTTATTGCAAGGGTTTGGTGATTTTGCAACACTTTATTTTGTTCATTCACCATTCTCTATTCTATTTCAAGGGTTTAATTTCCAACAATGGGTTTGACCAAGGTAGACCCCTATTCACTAACCACACAACATTTTTCCCTCTTCTTGTGTGTGATTTGTAGATCTAGGTTGTAGATTTTCCAAGGAGTTAGTTGGAGAAAAAATTTCAATTACCGAAAATTTTTCAAAGTTGTCACTAGGTCCTAGGAGAAGCTTGGAGGTCTACAGGCTAAATTTTTTAGTTTCAGACCCAGATCTAAACCAGGAATAGAATAGAAAACTGAGAGTCATACAAGCCACTTCAAAATTTATAGAAAATTAGAAGTGGACTGATTTTCCACTATTAGTGAATGAGTCTAGGTGTGTATTCCTAAATAAGATTTTTGCAGATTTGAGTATGCATTTTTCAAAAACCTGTTTTAGCATAGTTTACTCAAAACTAGATGAATTTTTCTAGATTGTTGTATGAGTCCCAATTAGGATGAACATCATATTTTTTAGGATTCCAAAGCTCCATTCTGCCTCCTTTAGTTTCCCTAGTGCACATTTCAAGTTTCATAGTTTTCTGTTACATTTTACTTGCATTTATAGGTCATTTTTCATATCACACTGTGTTTTCCAAAATTATGTCTTTTCCAAGTTTACACTTTGTGGTGAACCCCTTTTTTCTATATTCAACCCCTAGTCAACCCTATTGCTATATTTTAATCTACTTTGCATTGAAATCTCAAGGGTTATCCTTGGGTGGAACCTTGGTAAAGTGGGAATTACTCTAAACCCATATTTTCCCCAAAAATCACACATATATTACATTTTCATTGGTTCCATCTTGGCGAACCTACATTTAGAACAAAATAATTATAATTTGGAGTCCATTTACATCCTAGAATTAGCTTGCATTGCATTTTGCATTTTAGGGTTTCAAAATTTGTATTAGTGAAAGGCTCATTTAGCTAGCATAATTGCATCTTAATTTCATTGAAAATCATCAATTTTTTCATTTGCATCATAAAACACAAAAATCATAAAATCCAATTAAAAAATTCTAAAAAATTTCAAAACATTAGTCCCTATACTAATTCGCCACTTAGGGTGAATTAGTCCCTTTGCATACTTTTCATTGCATTTTTTGGTATTGAGTCTTCATTTTTTGAGTTTTTGTTTTATGTGGTTATCTCTCTATTTCTATTTGTAGACTCTTTGTTTCATCTAATTCATCACAACTAGTCTAATTTCATTCATCCTTTGCATTGCTTAAATTCCAAATTGCATTTACAACAATGTGGCATAGTTGACAATTTGAAATTTGCATCATTGATATGTGCTTTAACAAGTTTTGGATGTCATTAAAATCCTCAGTGGATGTGTCAAGTTGTGCTTTTGGAAATGATTCCAATGATATGAAACTCACTCATGCTCATTCAACTCCTAATACATGTCCTCGTGATGTTGACATCATTGGAGAAGATGATGACAACATGAATAGGTTCCTAAATGATTTCCTTGACAACCTTGAAGCTAATGCATCCTTCTATCCATCCATGAAACAACAAGATCTTCCCACAATACCACCTCTCAAGATGTTTGGTTACTTACATCTTGAAACAAAATTTGAATCTAATTTCCTTACACAAGGTGAACCTAGTTCCTCTATGCAAGAAAACACTCAACCATTTTATGATAACAAAGTTACAAGAACTTCCATCAACCTTGAAAAAAATTATGGAAAAGGATTTACAATATTGAGCAAACAAGGATGTGACACAAAAAGTGAACATGAAATTCATCAAATCCTAGAACAAATACCAACTGATGAAAACACAAAAGGGATAGGATATCAAGATCCCCCTCATAATAGAAAGCCTCCTAGAGAATATCTAAGGCTTCGGGATGATGGTACGGTGATCTTTGATTCCCCTCTCGATCTGAATGTCCTTCTCCCTAAGGAGCAACCCTTGACTAATAAAAATGACAATGATGATAGGATCCTCTTGGGTCCTCCTTCATACTCAACTGAGACCTTACAAATTAAATAAACTAAAATCTCCTCGTCCACCACTCAAAAGTGAAAGGAAATTACAAATACTTTTAAACAAATAATTAATAATATTACCACCTATAAATAGGTTGGTGCTATATCCTAAAGATGCAAAAGTTCCACACTATGCATATCATTTCATTCTTGCACACAACACCGATGAATGTCATGCAGTCTAGTTAATATTGAAAAAAAATCACTTTGATGGCAATAATTGTCATCGTGTGATTGCCTAGCTTAATACAGTTTCACCCCTTATCATTTAATAGTTTTAGAATATTCTATTCTCACTATTACATGACCCTTTCCCATCACCTACCTCGGCTCATTCTTTCCTTGCACATAGTGGGGGCAATAAATTGATATCCTTGTCCTAGTAATGTATTTTTTGTTGTCCCTTAGCTATTTTCACTTTTCGCTTATACAGACTAAGATTGGGAAACAAATGACTTGCTCATTGATTGACTCAAATTTTCCTTACTAGAATTTTGCTTTATTTCATTTTCTCTTTTCTTTAGTGTGATTGCATGTGTGTAATGTGATCCCTCGTGATGTTCTATTTTTTGTTCTCTCTCTTTGTAACATTCCTCTATTTGTACCTTCATTCTTCTCTATGTCATGCATAACTTTCACTTTCGCCTTTCATTTTTTTGCCTTTTCCTTTTGGGGATGACACAAGGCATCAAGACATTCATGCCTCCTTCATGTTGATCCAAAATAATTTCCTTTATTTTTTTCCTTTTCTTTTTCCTTTGTCTTGTGTTTTCCTTTTGGGGATGACACAAGGTATTGATACATGCATGTCTCCTTCATGTTGACCCAGAAGCTTTTCCTTTCTATTTCACCTTTTCTTTTTCATTTGTATTTTTATTTCCTTTTGGGGATGATACAAGGTTTCAAGACACCCAATGTCTCTTCCATGTTGACTCAAAAGGTTTTTCTTTTTTTTTACTCTCTTTGTGCCATTCTTCCAATTCTATGTGTATTTGGAGGATGATGACAGTTTTGAGCTCTCCTATAAAAATTGTAGTAAAGAACATACTGACCCCAAATCCATAGATCCCTTATGTGTTCAATGTTTTCATTTTGGGGGAAACCCCTTTCTTTCCTTTTTCCCTTTCTCAACATGATGTAGCTTTACTCAAAAGCATATGACTTGGCATAGGGCATTCCACATTGGCTCTTATGTCTGATTTCTTGTTTGGATTTTTCATTTGCTACTGTAAATTAATTGCTGACAGTATGGTGTTCACACTTTCTTTAAAGTGTGGACATACACTGGCATTATTCATTTGCATTTTTCTTTTTCTTCATTCTTAGTGCATCCTTCTTACTTCAAAAGATATGTTTGTCAGTTTTTTGATTACATTAGGTATAATTTCCATCATGAGTGTGATCAATCTTAGCATAGTATATTCATCTTAGTGGCTTGATGTGATGCACTACATCCCCTAAGTTGTGAATCTTCTATTCTTTGATCGATCCTCTCTTGAAGACATTAGGCACAATGTTCCCTAAGTTAAAGACCTCACATGAAATAAGCAAGACTCCTTTGAACATTTCCTATGTTTTATTTTACATTTGTTGTTATATGGCCACCTGATATAAAACATCTTGCATGCCTGTAGTGCCATCACATTTTCATATGAGCTCCAAGCATATGAATTTTTTCTTGTCTCATCAAGCTCAAAAATTCATTTGCTTTTGTAGTGCCTTATTAAATTTACCAAGAGGTATAACTCTGGTATGGTTGAGTAGGAATCCCAATCAAAGGCATGAATTTCCCGATAGCCACCTTTGTGTGTGTGAGTGCATACCAACCATGAGTGTATGTTTCTCACTTTTTAGAACTTCTTACGCAATGGATAGCCATGATTTTCATCGCCTCATAATGAGTATGAATTTTCTAGAAAAATAGCCTAGATCTGATCCACATCATGTTGGGAAAATAGTCTAAGCTTGATTTGATTCCTTTGTTTCCACCTTTTTCTCTTTGGAATTGCATGCTTATGCCTTTTATTATTCTTCATATCATTTTCATGTGTGTTCCTTTGTGCTTATGGTTGTTTGTCATGGGATCTTGATCCTGGGGGCTTGATCACCCCTCTTGATCATTATTTTCCTATCTTGCTAAAATTGGTACATTTGAGTCACTCTTGAGGTGTTCCTTAGTCTAATTTAGTGTGAGTTTGAAGTATGAACTCATCCTCTCACTAAAGTGGGGGCTAGATGGATTCATCAAAAAATTAACCCTTCTACTTTTTCTAACTTGTCTAGGCCCTCCTTGTGATTTTGGCTTAATTTTTCCTTGATTTAATGTTGCAATTTGGATAACACATTCACAATACGTCATGGGACCTTTTGAAATAAAAGGATTCAAATGGTACCTTGCCTCAGTGTTGTAAAGTGTTTTAACACACTTTCACACTTTTCTAAGGTCTTGTTAATATATTTCATCTAAATAACCTCTTTTCATCATTTACCAAGACTTATTTCAAAGTGTTGTAAAGTGTTGTAACACACTTTCACACTTTCCTAGGATTTTCATTAATAATTAGGCTTTCTTATGCTTTAATTGGCCCCATTTTACATCCACAAGCCTTATTTATGTGTATTTTTGAGAATAATCTTGGAAAATATCATTTAAAACATCAAAATCTTGAAACCCACCTTAAATTCCTAAGGTGGGACCCATTCACCTAGGGTGGAAAATGAGTCCCCTTTAGCTCAAAATTCAAATTTAATTTAAATTTCAAGTGGGTTTTTATTCTCCAAGATCTAAGTTCAGCTTGAAGTGTTGTAATTTTAGGAATTATTGCATAATTGAGTATAAATACAAGGTTCTTTCTCTCATTTTCATGCCTAGCATTCATGTATTCATGCATATAGTTTACAAGAGATTTTGAGCATTCACAATAGCATTCAAGGTATTTCAAGGGAAAATTATCAAGCATTCAAGAGCATTTTCAAGTGTCTTCCATCATGTCAAAGATTGTTTGCATTATGTTGTTTAAGAGCTAACAATTGTGGTGTAAGATTTGTAAGCATTGTATTCAAGATCTATCAACATCAAGCTAGATTTCAAGTCTACCTCCATTGGAGCCATCACTTACATGATTGCATTACTTTATTGCACGGGTTTGGTGAGTTGCAACATTGTCTTTTGTTCATTCACCATTCTCTATTCTATTTCATTCTTTTCCAAGGGTTTAATTTACCAACAAGGGGTTTGACCAAGGAAAACCCTTATTCACTAACCCTGCAACATTTTTTCCTCTTCTTGTGTGTGATTTATAGAGCTAGATTATAGATTTTCCAAGGAGTTAAATGGAGAAATTTTTTCAAGTCCCTAAAAATTGTGAAAGTTGTCACTAAGTCCTAGGAGAAGCTTGGAGAAGGTCTACAAGCTGAATTCTACAATTTCAGACAAAAATATGAATCAAGAATAGAACCATAGACCGATAGGAACAAAGTCCACTTCAAAATTTCTAGAAAGTCAAAAGTGGACTGATTCACTGCTATTGGAAAATGACTCCCACTACACAGACCTAAACAAGATTTTTGTAGATCTGAGTACCCATTTGTTTGAAACTTGTTCTAGCACAGTTTACCCAAACTAGACTGATTCACCTAGACTATTGTATGAGTCCTAGTTAGCTTCAACATTAGATTTTTCATTATTCAAGAGCTTCATCTTACCTCCTTTAGTTTCCTAGGTGGGCATTTCCACTTTTAGTTTTTTGTTACATTTTACTTGTATTTATAGGTTATTTTGCATATGGCATTATGTTTTCCAAAGTTTTGTCTTTTCCAAGTTTACACATGGTGGTCAACCCCTTTTTGCTATATTCAGCCCCGAGGTTAACCCTATTGTTATATTTCAATCTCCTTTGGATTGAAATCTTGAGGGTTATCCTTGGATGGAACCTTGGTAAAGTGGGAATCACTCTAAAACCATGTTTTCCCCACATACCACACATATATTATATTTTCATTGATTCCAGGGTTTTACTATATTAGGTTCAAAAGTACCTTTTTCATTCAAACTAGCATACCAAGAGCTAGAGAACTCTATTTTCGAAGTTTTTTATGTTGGAATCATGATTCCACTTTGGTCCTCATCACATGTCTATCATTATGTTCTATGGTACTTGGAAATACCCTAGGATATGACTTACCTTATTTGATGTTGTTAGATTGCTACCTTGATTCCAACTTCGTAAAGCAAGCAAAATAAAGGAGGGGCATACATCTACCCTCTAATTAGACTTCTAGAAGAAGTTAGATAAGAGGATATTTAGAAAAATAATGAATTTTTGTTACCGGATGTGGTTCCTAATATTGTGGTTTTGTAGTGGGGGTTTCATTCTCTTGTGTTTTGAATGAATTCATATGAGTATCCTTTTATGAAACAAAGATTATTGTTTGAAGTCCTTTAGCTTGCATATGCATGTAGAATCATATGGGAACTAAAGTGGGGGCTAAATGTGGCAAGGGAAAATGTACAAGTTCTTCTTAGAGATAGTACAATATGTTACCTAATTTGGACCTATTTTGGTACCCTTTCATTAAATGCCCTTTAATTCATCATTAATAGGACCCTAAGACCTATTATTTCAAATCTCTAGGATTATTTCAACTAAAACCCTGAAAATATCCACAAAAGCCTAAAAAAATTTAGCAACCCACCCAAAAAATCTAAGGTGAGACTCATATGCCACCTTGGGTGTATGAGTCCCCCTATGTGGGAACCATACATCAAAGGTGGCATATGAGTCCCATTTGGGGATTTTTTAGGGTTTGAGTACGAAATTCAATGTTTTAGTTCAAATTTTTGGTTGATGATAGCTTTTGAGATCTAAATAATGGTAAATTATGTGTAAATCTCTATATAAGAAAGTTTCTAAGTCATTATTTCATCTAAGCAAGCATTTTTAGAGCATTTTCAAGATCAAAGTATTCAAAATTCTTCAAGCATTCATTTGTGAGAGCATTCAAGTTTCAAGAGAAAGTAAAGTTGAAGTCTTGGAGCAACATTAAAGTTTTTTTGTAGCTCAAGGGTATGTGCAGGATCATGATGGGCCAAAAAGTGGCAATATTATGGGTATTTGTAGGGTATGTGGCTGACGACTTATTTTTAACCCAAAATTGATGAAACGAAAAAGGTTTTTAGAGGAGATTCTCAACTTTCCACCAATATAAATTATGCTTTAATTTGAATTTAATAAATTATTATTATTTATTTTCTATTAGAATTACGACTAAAGTCCTAATCAATAGGCTAATTGGAAAACATCTATAACTTTCAAATGATATCACATTTTTTGAATCCGAAACATGCATCACATTCTATGCTTCACATACTATAGGATTAAAAAAAGAAAATTAAATTTCATGAAGTTTTGACCAAGTTAAGGTGGTCAGACATATGAGTTTTTATATTTTTAAAAAATTGTAATAAAAAATTCATAATTAATTATTTACTTGGAAAAAATTACAAAAAAATATGCATCACATCCAGACATGAGTCCTCTACTTATATATAAAATTTTATAAAAAAATATTATCATTTTATTATGGTTAGGGTGGTCAAACAGACACCTACTTATTTTTTCCCTAAAATTTAAGTACTACTGCATTGAAATTTGAAATTTTCACCAAATAGATTTTATTTATTTTTAAATAAACCTAGTAGTTTAAAAACTACATGCAATTTTCTACAGATTCTATTCTTACATATTTTTGAAATAATATAGATAACTTATTCAAATTTTTACATCAAGTTGCCTATCACTGATTTTTTTGAATTTTTTGCCACTTAAGGGCCTGTTTTTTCCATGATGATCTTGCACATACCCTCAATCTCACTTTCATTCAAGTTCTAGCATTATCAAGGGTTGATTATGGTTTCCTATGGTGAATCATGATGGATTCTAGCTTGGGCAGATATAACTAGCCATCAAGCCAAGCCTAATGACTTGTTTCCTAAGTTATTCCATCCTCCATTATCACACTAATTTCAGCCTAAGGAAGTTACATGCATTATTAGGGCTCATTTGAGTGATTAGATAACTCTTAAAGTGAGTCACCAATCTTGATGTTTCATTTCATACACCTCATTCTAACACATTACAATATGGTTTCCTTGCATTTCAGATTTCCTAATCGTAGCACACTTAAGGTAAGGGTTTACATTCATGATCCATTATCTCTATCGAGGTTTAATTACCAAACTAGGGGTTTGACCAAGGTAAACCCCCCATAAGAAAATCAAGTCTATATTCTATTTTGTAGGTCTTTTTATAGGTTCATATTTGAAAATTAGTTTGGAAGGGAAGAGAAAAGATTGGAGCACATATTTTGAACTTTGAATTCTTGTAAAAGTGGAATAGGATTGATAAGCCAGGAGTGGCATATGTGTCCCACTATAGGAAAAAATTCCAATTTTTTGCAAATCTGGAATCTACAGTTCCAGAAACATGTTCTAGACCAAAAACACTAGTCTAAGATTGATATTCTTAGAGTGGCGTATGAGTCCCAATATGCCCTAATTTTAGGATTTTCAATGTTTACAGAGCTTATTCTAGTCTTCTTTGGGCTTTTAGGTGCACACCTATGAGCTTAGAATTTCTCATCTTGATTTACATGCATTTTTAGGTCATTTGTGTGAAGTATTGCATTACATTAGGTTTAAGCATTAGGTTTTGCATTTCATTTGTCTTTCCAATCCCTAGCTTTGTGGCGAAACCATCTTTAGATTATAATCAGACCGTAGGAAATCCCTATTACACAATATCTTTCCCCTTTTCATATCTTAAATTGAGATCTTTAGGCTTTCCCCTTTAGTGAAATGATTGGGAGAAGTGTTTGCTTTATGTCCTACATATAAGTAACAAATCCATTTTCCTATGTTTCAATATCCAACAGCATGTTGAATGTATTTCCCAAAGGAAGTGATTTTGGTTTTGCTATTTCAGGATTATATTCCTCTTTATCCTTGATACTTTCATTACTTTTTTTTTTTTCATCAACTTGCTTAGTACTAACCATAGCACATGTAACCCATTTATTTGTGAGAGGGGTGAATGATTTATCATAGAATCCTAGCATTTCTTTCAAATTCTCATCATCCTAAAATTATTCCAAAGAATCATCATAATTTATATTTATCAACTCGAGATAGTTCAAGGTGAGAGTTGGTTTGCTAGAGTTACATATGATAGTGTTGAATTTGAGTGAAGGTCATTTTGTTGCTTATGTTATCTTAGAAGGGTAGTATCCAAAACCATTTTTTTGTTTCTTGTGTTTTAGGCTCAATAGGAATACATATTCCTTGCTCACTCTTCCCACATACTTTTCCATTATAACCAAGTTGTTTCCTTTGAATTTTGTGTTGACATTACCATTGGTTTATTTTTATTTTTAGTGCATTTTGTTGTTATCTTATATTATCCCATGAATTTTGGTGTGAAATCCAAGTAACCCCAATCATCTTCAAAAAACTTAGTAATTTCATCAAAGTCTATTTCATATTCTTTTTCTTCTTTTGTAACTTCTTGCGAGGTGAACCCACAATAGTGGTTTACACTTTCTAGGAGATCTTGACTTTTGTTGAAATCACATATTTTTAGAAAATATAATGATTTAAGCCTTGAAAATTTCCATTTAAAGGATTCCAATTGAAGAGGGTTTTATCAAACCACCTTATATCAAACCCCTTTGATAGAACCCCACTAGTTTTAGACCATACCTGGGCATGTGCAGGATCATGATGGGCCAAAAAGTGGCAATATGATAGGTATGTGGTTGATGAATTTGTTTTTACCCAAAATTGATCAAACAAAAAAGGTTTTTAAAGGATATTCTCATCTTTCCATCAATATAAATTATGCTTTACTTTGAATTTAATAAGTAATTATTATTCATTTTCTATTCAAATTACGACTAAAGTCTTGATTGATAGGCTGATTGAAAAGCATCTATAGATTTCAAAAGATATCACACTTTTTGAATCCAAAACATGTGTCACATTCTATGCTTCACATAATATAGGATTAAAAAAAGAAAAATTGAATTTCATGAAGTTTTGACCAAGCTAAGGTGGTCAGACATATGACTTTTTTATATTTTTTAAAAGTTGTAATATAAAATTCATAATTAATTATTTTCTTGGAGAAAAATTACAAAACAATATGCATCACATCAAGACATAAGTATACTTATATCTAAAATATTATAAAAGTAATATTATCATTTTATTGTGGTTAAGGTGGCCAGACAAACACTGACTTATTTTTTCCCTAAAATTTAAGTACTGTTGCATTGAAATTTCAAATTTTCACCAAATAGTTTTTTTTTTCTTTTAAAACAAACCTAGTAGTTTAAAACTACATTAAATTTTCTATAGATTCTATTCTTACATATTTTTTAAATAATATAGATAACTTATTCAAATTTTTATGTCAAGTTGCCTAACTCTGATTTTTTTGAATTTTTTGCCACTTAAGGGCCTATTTTTTCCATGATGATCCTACACATACCCACCTATAATGGAGTCTCCTTTACACCTATCAAAATGCTAATAAAAAACCACTTTTGATTTACCTTTTGGGGGATCAAATGAATTCATTTAAATTTTTTTTTTTGTAAGTATGTATTCCTTATTATAATCTTCTCAAAAAGTATAATTTTAAATAAATTTAATTTGATTATTATATTTTTTTTCTTGTGAATGTAGACTTTTTATTGAAAATCAAGCTCTCTATTCTTCACATGTGGAAAAATAGTATATTATAAAAAAAAAAACTGATAAATATCCATGCACTAGAAATTGATGTCCTTGATCCAACAAAAAATTAAAATTGATCCATACAAAAAAAGTTATGTTTTAGCTAGTAAATCATGTCTAAATTAAAACTAGCTTGACTTTGAAACTTAATTAAGAAAAAAATATTCAATGAAATGTTATGAAACCAATTCCATGCACTATATATCATAATTATGAATCTAAATTAAAAAAATATAGAATTTTATCCTTCATAGAAAAAAGTTGTGTTATCTAGTAATGCCACTTTTAAAAATGGTGTTTACTGTTAAAAACTAGTTTTCGAATGAGGTGGAAAAAGAAGTGCAATCTGATTCCAAAATTTTTGAAAATATATATTTTGAATCTATAGAAAAAATTTCTCAAATTAGTAGTTTGCATCATCTTCAAATTCCTCACAGTTTAGCTACTATAGGTGCTCGAAAGTAAAGATTTAGTTAAACAAATTTCTTTCAATGTCTAGTTTTGCCAAAATTTGTAAACTAGTCTTGTGGGCTCACCTTGCGGTGTACTAGATTCCAATGCTTATAAAGGATGTTGTTCTTCTCTCTCAACCATCAATAAACTTTCAGGTTTAGGATCAAATTTTAGTGTGTATACTTTGTTTTTATAGAAACAATTCATGACACAATCCAAAGTAGAAGGCACACCATTCATTTCATGAATCGAAAGTCTTCCTGAAAGGAGATTATAAGAAAGATCGTTAGGCATAACATGGACCAGAGTTTGTAATGTTACTTTCCCAAATCTAATAGGTAATGTGATGACTCCAAGTAGTTGTTTTCCTATGTTATCAAATCCACTAATAGATAAAGAATTAGGTTTAATATCTTTTACTCATTTTTATCTTTTCCAAAAGTGTCACACTACACACATTCAAGGCTGAACCATTGTCAACAAGGATTTTTGTTATCACAATTTGATTGATATAGTCTATTATGTTGAAACCTTTATATTTATTCTAAATCTCTAAGGGAGGTAACTCACTCTGGTGAAAAACTATGTCCATGTTCATTTAATTCATTCCTTGAATTAGCGTTGCTACATCATTTGAACTAGTGTTGGAGGGAATCAGAAATTGTTGCAAAGACTCCTGAAGCATGTTATGATAACAAGGTGATGTTTGAAGCAATTCCCTAAGGGAAATATTAGCAAGAGTATTCTTAAGCTATTCAAAAATATTATATTCCTTTCCACTATTTGCAGTCAAATGAGGAGCACTAGGAAAGATAGGATTAGGCTAGGGTAGTAAGACAGGAGTTGTTTGTTGCTTCCTATTGTTTCATGTATTGTAGGTATGCACAATAGTATTATAAATCATTTTTTGTAAAGCATTACCATTATCAAGTGAGGCCTTATTTTTTAGTGGTTCAAGGATGAGCACATGTTTGTTTTGAACTTGTGGTTTTTGCGAAGGAGGATGAATTATGAGTTGTGGTGTGATAGTATTAACATCTTTGTTATTTTTTTTCATGGCAAGCCTTAGTGGATAAACCTTACGAGATGAAGTGTTCAAGGGATTCATCTAACATGTAAAATTCATCACTACTAAAATGCTTGAGGGATAGGTTAACCTTTAAGAGGAAACTTGACATAACTTTGTTTCTCTAAGGGTCATGTTTGATTTTTTTTCCATTTTGGTCTTTTTTTTTGTTTCTAATGAATGTGAAATGTAATCTAACTTGTCTATGGATGAAATAATGATAAAAATACAAAATTTTAATGCTACTTATAACTGAAATATGTAATACATTATTTTTCCAATGTTACTAAATCTAGTTAAAAAACAAGAATTTGAATGCAAAAGCAATCTGTTTCAGATTATTATTTCTCAAATTTTAGAACAGACATAAATGCTTATTATAAACCAAAAACTACTTAGAATTTTTTTTGTCAAAATTTGTACAAGGACTTATTTTACACCAAAGGAGAATGGGTCTTGTTCTAGGTATTTGTAGAGATTATGAAGGAATCTAAAATGCCAAAACATACCCAGAAGTCTTGTTGAACAGGGTGTCAAGGGACTCATTCACCACTATAGGTGAATGGGTTCTAGTTTTATGGTTTTATGAGTTTGATTTCAGTTCTTTTGAGTTATTTCTATGTATATGTTATCTCGAATCTATAACAGTGAATTCTCTAATATATTTTCTAGAAAGGTCTCTAAATGCAACTTTTACTATGATGAAATGATGACTAAAATGAGTAAATCTAGAATGCAATTTGAATATAAATGCTTGAATGATGATCTCAATGTGAACAAGATGGAAAACTAAATCATATTTGAAGTACATTTTCAGATTTTTTAGTGAGTATAAGCAATGCAAACATGCAATTTTATCCTACATGTAATGTTCACTAATACATAATGAATAAACCCTAAATGAAATGCAAATTTAATGCAAGCTAGGATCTAGGGTTTAAGTGCACACTAAATCATAAATTAAGATGTTCAAAAAGGGATTAGGTTAATAAAATGAAAGATAGAAAATGAGGTGAAGGCTATAAATTCTAAATCCCTTTTTATAGTTAGGTTTTCATTCAAAAGATGAGATCCAAGAATCTTGAAATAACTATCAACCAAAGAAGTAAATTAAGTCAAGATTGAGGGATGTTGCAATATTTCCTTTATACAAGGATGGGGTGGTGAGCTAAATCACAACTTGAGGAGAAGGAATTAAACCAATATGCATAACCTAATTCTAGGTCTAACACACGTAATGAATAAATCTAACACAAAGTAGAATGAAACTACAAATTTTATGGAAAAAAGAAAGGAGATAATATTATGCATTTGACTAGATCTTACTTTCCTAAATTTCTAATAGGGAATCATTCACCACCAAAGGTGAAAGGGTCCTAGCAGGATTGTTCGAGGAGATCTAAACATTTGAATCTTGTTGGTGGATAGGGGTTTTCCTTAGTCAGGCCCCTTGTTGATAACTAAACCTTTGACGAAGAATGAAAATATGAAACATATAATTTTGTGTGCAATCCTCATCTTAAGTGTATCTAAGACTAAGATCTATGAAAATGTAAAGTCAATTCTATCCAATTGTGTTAGAATAGTACCCTAAAAAGTAACATGAACAATCCAAGTGACTCACTAAAGAAGATGTCTAATCCACTTAACAAGCCCCAAATTTGAAAAATACCTCTTGTAGGTTGCAAATAGGATGATTATAGAAGATGGAATCACTTAGCAAACAAGTCCTTAGGCTTGGTTGTATGTCTTGTGCATCTCCAATCACCTAGAATCTCTCATGATTCTCCATATGCATCTATCATTAACCTTCACTAATGCTTGATCTTGCACACAAAATGAGCTTGAAGACCTTGTAATGCTACTCCAAACTTCACTTTTTCTTGCTTCTTGACAATGAATTTTTAATCTCATGAAGTTCTTTGTCTCTTAGCTTGCTTGAAATTATTTTCTTCTAGTTGAAATTATGTAAAAATAACCATTTATCATACATAATTTGAGAATTAACCTTGAAATTCAAACAATTCATGCCAACACCAAATATGGAAATAAGCATTATTAAAATCTTGCTAGAATTAAATTCAAAAAGGAGTTCCTCATTAAAGGGGGACTGATTCACCACTTAGGGGGAATGGGTCTTGGCATAAGTTTCTAGGACCATGCCTTCGAGGGTGAAAGAAAATTGAAAACCCAAGTGAAATATGCAAAGAAAGGGGGGTCCTATAAAGGGACGAACCATTCACCACCTAGGGTGAATGGGTCCTAGGTCCAATTTCTAGGACCTCTAATTTTCCCAATTAAATTTTATGTAATTTGAATAATGGGTTTTGGGATGAATCCTTAGAAGGTGTCACAAATATAGATTCAATTTGAATTAAAGGGCCAAATAACTCTAATTAATGAAAATTAATTAAAAGGACCCTAGATAAGTCAAAAAGTGTGTTACAATGCTTTACAACACTAGAAATAAGGTACAATTTAGGTGCATTCCTATTTGAAAAGAGGCCCCTTAGGCTCCATTAATTAAAGAAACCCTAGAAAAGTGTGAAAGTGTGTTACAACACTTCACAACACCTTAGAAAGGTACACTTTAAGTACATTTATTTTAAAAGGGGCCTAGATTAATTTGAATTTGTACAACACATTACAACACTAACCAAAGGAATAATTAAGCTAATTCTATGTCAATTATTCTAAAATTAATTGTGAAAAAGGACTACTTTTTCAACACTAAAAACACTACTATCTTTACTAATGACAATATAATGCAACTAATCAAAGCATCAACTACTCACACTCTTGCAACAATCTCAATAAAAATTAATGATAACACAAAATTGTTAACATCAATAACAACATTAGCTACTCATAATTGCAACAATAGGTGTATAACTAATTTGAATGGAATTTGTCGGACACTTTTTGGGAATATAAAGAATGTGTTGGATTCATGTTAATGATGCCTAGAATTATAAATAAATAAAAATTAGTGGTTATAATTTGAGTCACTAAAATTGAAATTTGAAGCCCTTTTAGTAGAGAGGTATTAATGAATGGTTATGTATTCATTGTCAAAACATATAGGTGAAATGAAGAAAAATGTAGAATTTTCTAGAGTTTAAGACCTAGAATAACAATCTTCCTCACTCTCATTCAAGAACAAACCCTTGAGATCTCAATGTAAAGGAGAAAGAGATATTTTAAGAGGGTAGTCCTAGGGACTGATTGTAAACTAATAAGGGGCTCACCATCAAGTTAGAACTTGGAAAGATAAAATAAAATGAATCTTGTAACAATAAAACCTAATTAAATGTAAACCTTCACTAAATGACCTACAAATGAAAATGAAACAACACAAAAAGCTACAAAAAATACTATGTGCACTAGGAAATCTGAGGATGACTAGGAGGTCTGAAACACTATAAAATATATATTTAATTATAAGTAGGACTCATTCACCAAGCTAGGTGAATCAATCCAGAATCCTAGTTTCTATGCTAGAACAAGAATCTTCCAAATGGGTATCCAAATCTACAAAAAAATGAGTTTTGACTAAAACTAGGACTAATTCGCCTAAAATGGTGAACCAGTCTAGTTAGGGTTTTCTAAAGCTTCAAAGTCTAATCCTACTCTTATTTATCTACTTTGTGCTTCTTGATTGATTTATAGATTCGAAACCTTGATTTGTAACTTTTAGGTGTTCTCTAACATTCTCCAAGGCTTCATGACAACTTTGACAACTTTGTGCACTTTGACAACTTTTATCCAATCTTTCTCCTTAGAAAAATTGCTACCTAGACCTACAAAGCACACACAAAGGAGAGAGGAAAATGTTTTTCTTCTAGTGGATAGAGGTTTTCCTTTGTCAAACCCCATTTTGGTAATCAAACCTTAAAATAGAATGAAATAGTAATGGAGAATGATGAATGAACAAAATGATATGTTGCAACTCACAAAAACCTCTCAATGAAGTGTTTCAAACATGTGAGAGATGGATCCAATGGATGTAGATCTTGACTCTTCAATAAAGGTGATAGATATTGAATGAAATTCTTGCTTGAATCATGAATCTCTACATCACAATTGTTAGCTCAAAAACAAACATGATGCATGAAGTCCTTGACATGATGATTGATTCTTGAATTTTGCTCTAAAATGCTTAACAATATTCCCTTGAAGACACTTGAATTCTCTTGTGAATGCTTCAATGCTCTTATGAACTCAACCTTACCCATTGAACTTGCTAGGTGTAAAATGAGTGAACAAAACTTGTATTTATACTTAGTAATGCAATCATTCCCAAAATTACAACACTAAAAGATTTTATCAAATCTAGGAGGATTAAATCCTATCAAAATTTTGAATTAATTTTTATTTTGGTTCACATGGGACTCATTCACCCAAGGTGGTGAATGAGTCCCACTAGGATTAATTTTTGGTACCATTTTTAAGAATTATTAGAAATGTGTGAAACTAGGTTCAAAACCTAAAAACCTAGGTGGGACTCATTCACACAAGGTGGAAAATGAGTCCCAGATCACTAAATCTAGGGACATTCAATCTAAAATAGCTTAATTATGATTGGGTAATGATTCGTGCCAGGATTATCCTTGAAAAGATACATTAAATGAGGCTTGTTGATGAAAAATAAGGCCAATTAAAGCATAAGAAATCCCAATTATTAATGAAAGCCTTAGAAAATTGTGAAAGTGTATTACAACACTTTGCAATAGTTTAAATAAGGAAGGATTAAGGTTAAAAAGATATTTATTAGGTGTAATTAATTAATAAAACCTTAGAAAAGTGTGAAAATGTGTTACAACACTTTAGCAAGGTACCATTCATGTCAAATAGCTCACAAGGGCCCAAGACCTAATGTTAATGTGTCAAACACATTACAACACTAAATCAAGGCATCATTAAGCTCAATTTGGTAAGGAGGGCCCAAACAAGCATGAAAGTGTCTCGACGAAATTTTTTGACACTACATTTAGCCCCCACTTTAGTGAGAGGATGAATTTGCTTCAAACTCACACTAAAGTAGAAAAACTCACTTAAAGAGGGGTCCAAATGTACCAACGCTGGTAAGATGGAACGACAATGATCAAGAGGGGTGATCAAGCCCCCAAGATCAAGATCACATGACAAACCAACATAGGTGCAAAGGAACACACATGAAAATGATATAAAGAGTTCCATAAAGGCACAAGCATGCACTGTCAAAGGAGAAAAGAAAATAAAAGTAAAATAAAAAGATCAAATCAAGCTTCGACCATTTTTCCATCATGATGTAGATCAGATCTAGGATATTTGTCCAAAAAATGCAAGCTCACTTTGAGGCAATGAAACTCTAGGTTGTCCCCTGGGTAAGGATCCAAAAGAGGTGAGACACATACACACATGGTTGGCATGCATTCACACTCACACACAAGTGGCTAAGGGAAATTCATGCCTTGGTCAAGCTTCCCATTGAAAACCATACCAAATTTAACCCCTTGATAACTTTAATAAGGTGCCACACAAAATGATTTTCAAGCTTCATGAGACAAGAAAAACATCATATGCTTGGAGCTCATGAGTAATTGACTTTTGAGCTTCATGAAGCAAACAAAACTTCGTATGCTTGGAACTCATGAATAAATAGGATAGCTCCATAGGCATGCAAGTTGTATTATCCAAGGTGGCCATATAATAGAAAATGTGAATGAAACAATAATAAATTTTCAAAGGAGTCTTGCTTAGTTCATACACGGTCTTTAACTTAGGAAACATTGTGCCTAATGTTTCCAAGAGATGACCAATCAAAGAATACAAAATTCACAACTTAGGGGATGCAATGTGCCACATCAAGCCACTAAGAGGAATGTAATATGCTAAGAGAGATAACGCTCATGAAATAAATCATAACCAATGCCATCTACAAAGTGAAAAACACATTGTATAAGGTAGGAAGGGGTATGTGCAGGATCATGGAAAAAACAGGCCCTTAAAAAATTCAGAAAAACTAGAGTTAGGCAACTTGATGTAAAAATTTGAATAAGTTATCTATATTAATTCAAAAATATGTAACAATAAAATCTATAGAAAATTGAATTTAGTTTCTAAACTACTAGGTTTATTTAAAATAAATAAAATTTATTTGGTGAAAATTTGAAATTTCAACAGTGAGTACTTAAATTTCAAGGAAAAAATAAGAAGTAGGGTGTCTCACCACCCTAACACAATAAAACGAATAATATATTTTTATAATATTTTAAATATAAGTAAAGGACTCATGTCCTAATGTGATGCATATTCTTTTGTAATTTTTTTCCAAGTAAATAATTAATTAAGAATTTTTTATTACAACTTTTAAAAATTATAAAAATTGTATGTCTGACCACCTTAACTTGGTCAAAACTTCATGAAATTCAATTTTTTTTTAAATCCTATAGTATGTGAATCATAAAATTTGATGCATGTTTTGGATTCAAAAAATGTGATACCATTTGAAAGCTATAGATTTTTTTCAATAAGCCAATCAATCAGGACTTTATTCGTAATTCAAATAGAAAATCAATAATAATAATTTATTAAATTGAAAGTAAAGCATAATTTATATTGGTGGAAAGCTGAGAATCTCCTTTAAAAACCCTTTTTGTTTCATCAATTTTGGGTTAAAAAAAGTTTTCAGCCACATACCCTACACATACCCATCATATCGCCACTTTTTGGCCCCTCATGATCTTGCACATACCCAAAGACTACACCATGAACCATAAAAAGCAATGATACAAAAGAGTAATGCCAATGTATGCCCTCACTTTAAAGAAATTGCTAAACACCATGCTATAAGAAATTACTTTAAAGTAGAAAATGATAAATGCTAACAATAAAGAAGACATGGGAGCTAACTTGGGAATCCCTATCCCAAGTCATATGTTTCCAAGTTTAAAGGTATGTCATGCAAAAGAAAAAGAGTAAAAGGGATTTCCCCTTTAAAATGAAACTCCAAACACATATGGGATCTATGGATTTGGGGTCAGTATGTTCTTGTTGGAATGTTATTAGAGAGCTTGGAACTGTCATCATTTCCCAAATACACATAGAACTAGAAGAATGACACAAAGAGAGTGAAAATAAATAAAACATTTTGGGCCAACATGGAAGAAACAAAAATTTCTTGATGCCTTGCCTCATCCCCAAGAGGAAAACACAAGAAAAATAAAAAAAGATAAGGAAAAAGCAACGGAAAATCCTTTTGGATCAACATGGAAGAGAAATGAATGTCTCAACACCTTGCATCATCCTCTATAGGAAAACACAAGACAAATGAAAAGATTAAGTAAAATATTTTGGGTCAACATGTAAGAGACATGAATGTATCGATGCCTTGCTTCAACCCCAAAATGAAAACACAAGACAAAATAAAAATATAAAAGGGAAAGATAAAATATTTATGACATATAGAAGAATGAAGGTACAAATAGAGGAATGCCACAAAGAGAGAGAGAGAGAGAGAGAGAGAGAGAGAGAGAGAGAGAGAGAGAGAGAGAGAGAGAGAACACCAAATAGAACATCAAGGGGGATCACATCATGCACATGCAATCATACAAAAGAAAATGAAAAATAAATAATGAAAAATACCAGTAAGGCACATACAAGTCACCCTAAAGTAGGTTGTCTAGATCCCAATCTTGGTCTGTATAAATGGAAGGAAAACAACTAGCATAAGGGACAATGATAGATGCATTACTAGGACAAGGCTATGGAATTCTTGGCCCCACTAAGTGCAAGACAAGAATGAGCTGAGGTAAGTGATGGGAAAGGTAATGTAATGGTGAGAATAAAAGATTCTACAATGATTACATGACAAGGGGTAGAAAGGGTATGTTATGCAATCAGTGATAAAAATTGTCATTATCAAAGTGATATTTACTCAAGATGATCTTGAATGCACGACACTCATTAGTATTATGTCCAAGAGTTCTTGTGGTATCAAAAATGTGGAACCTTTACATCTTTAGGATATATTATTACTTGTCTTTCATAGGTGGCAGTAGTATAAGTCCTTCGTTTAGAAGTATTTGTAATTTTCTTTCACTTTTAAGTGGTGGAAAAGGTAATTTTAATTTCTTTAATTTGTACGGCCTTTGTTGCTTGCTAGATTCACCAAATTCTCTAGTTGAATTTTGAGGAGGACCTAAGGTGACCCTATCATCCTTTTCATTTTTGTGAATCATTTTTTGTTCTTTAGGAAGGACATTCATATTGGGAGCAGGATCTAGGACAACCATACCATCACTACAAAGCATTAGGTATTCTTTAGGAGCACTTACATTGAGAGGGGGATCTTGATATCCTATCCTATCTCTCTTCCATGTTGACCCAAAAGGTCATTTTACTTTTTTAATTTTTACTTTTGTGTTCTCCTTTTAGGGATGACACAAAGAATAGAGGCACCCTATGTCTATTCCATGTTGACCAAAAAGGTCCTTTTAATTTTTTACTTTTTTCTTTTGTGTTCTCCTTTTGTGGATGACACAAAGTGTAGACACCCTATGTCTCTTCCATGTTGACCCAAAAGTTTCTTTTACTTTTTGAATTTTTTCTTTTGGGTTCTCCTTTTGTGGATGATGCAAAGTGTAGAGACATCCTATGTCTCTTCCATATTGACCCAAAAGGTCCTTTTAATTTTTTAATTTTTTCTTTTGTGTTATCCTTTTGAGGATGATGCAAAGCATAGAGCCGCGTTATGTCTCTTCCATTTTGACCCAAAAGGTCCTTTTACTTTTTGAATTTTTGCATTTGTGTTTTCCTTTTAGGGATGACACAAAGCATAGAGATGCCCTATGTCTCTTCCATGCTGACCCAAAAGGTCCTTTTACTTTTCCACTTTTGTTTGTGTTTTCCTTTCAAGGATGACACGAGGCATTGAGACCAAAATGTATCCTTCATGTTGATCCAAAATATTTTCCTTTTCAGGACAATGCAAAACATTGAGACCGCAGTGTCTCTTCCATATTGACCCAAAATGGACTTTATTTTTCTTTTGTTTTCAATCTCTTTGCATCATTCTTCTAATTCTATGTGCTTTGGGGAATGATGAAAGTTCTGAGATATTTAATCAAAAAAATTTAGTAATGAACATACTGACCCCAAATCCATAGATCCCTTATGTGCTCGGTGTGTTCTTTTCTTAGGGGCAACTCCCCTTTTCTTTTGTTTTCCTTTTCATTTACATGAAGCAACCTTACTCAGAAACTTATGACTTGGAATATGGGCTTTCCAAGTTGGCTCTCATATCTTTTTTTCTTTTTGCATTTTTTTTCCTTTCGCTACTTTAAAGTAATTTCTCATAGAACGATGTGTAGCAATTACTTTAAAGTGGGAGGAATACATTGGCATAATTTCATTTACATTTTTGGTTATTAGTGCAGCCTTGTCACTTCATATGATGTGTTTGTCACTTTGTAGATGACATTGGCTATAATTTCCTTCATAAGTGTGATCTATATTAGCATATTACATTCCTCTTAGTGTCTTGATGCGACATACTACATCCCCTAAGTTGAAAATATTTTATTCTTTGATTGGTCCTCTCTTGGAGACATAGTTGGGAAATTTTGATCACCTCGAAGAAACCTCCAAGAATAGTAGTGCCTTTGATAATTTTTAATTTCATTAAATTTCCTCAAAGACACAGACAACTATGCCACAAAGAAAAATCAGACATAGTGTATTTCCCACATTAACCCTTCTTAGAGAAGCACATGTAAATCCAATTTCAACAACACCATTAAACAGATTCAACAAACAAAACCAATAAACATGAAATATGGGATAGAAGATGAGAACGCACAGATTTACATGGGGAAAACCCTTTCGAATAAAAGATCCCACACTCCAAAATCCCAGATCACCATTGTATTATTCATGCAACAGAATAGTTACAATTACAATTTAGGCACTAAGACTTTATAGAGATTACATCTTGTTTCATTCTAGAGAAAAATAGTATACAAACAAGCACAAAGCCAAAATATTTGCTATTTTTCATTTCCTTGATCAACCTCTCAGTCCTTTCAACCTTTACACTATTGCAATACACTCGCACTGTAGATAGTGTAGATTACCATGATAGATCAATCAAGACATTCTTCTAGGAGATATTTTAGTAGCATAACCCCTGATTAGATCTTCCTCTCTCTATTCTTATTGTAGAATGCCAAAAGTTATACCATTCATTCTCAATAGTTCAACTTCCTATGTGAATCAGTTTATTTTATGTTGGACTAGCTGTCAACTTCTCCAACTCATTCATGATCCTCTAATGAACATCAAACACATCGATGGTTAGCCAAGTCAGCATCCTTCCAATGCACAATATTCTTTCATGTTCATTGGCATGAGTCTCCTATATTTCTTCATCATCCTGACATCTTGACCAACCCTATCGGTAAGACGACATCCATCAGAAGGAGATTACAAAGCTGTTATGACAACACAAGTCACCCCAATGATGTTAAGTTCAACCACCTTTTGAACCATCTTGTTGCCCTGAGTCACCCTGGTGATAAATAGGAGCACCAACTATCCTTATTGGAAAGACAACCATCATCGGAGAAGGTTTTGCCAAAGTCCCAAGTCACATCGATGACCTCATGCTTAGCTATAGTTCAAAACACCTCATGAGCAAGAGTCACAATAAAAGAAAACCTATTGTCTAGACACACTCTATCATTAAGACTCTTTCAAAACCTTCATGTCACCCCAACCAAGTACCATCGAGTAGAGTCTCACTGACATTCATCATGATTAGATCCATCGACAAGACCAACACTTTCAATAGGGGTTCATAATGTCACTCTGAACACACTTGTCTCCCCAATGACTTATGTCAACAAGAGTCTACCCAACATAATCAGGAGTAGATCCATCAGCAAGAAAGCCACTATTGAAAAAAAACTAGAATCTCACAACGATAGTTTAAGTCACCCTGATCACTTCCATTAACAAGACTAACTAAAGGTCACACCAATAGCAGCCAAACTTTTATTGTCAGGAGGAGCTAGGAAACTTGCGCTGATGGTCTAGATCATGTCAAAAACCTTCATTTCCAAGATATACCAGAGGTCACATCGATATGGTCATGAAGGAACTTCACAAGAACTCAGATTGAGTTGAGTCACACCAATCTCACTGATAGTTCAGGATCACTAAGAAAATCAGCTAGACATCTCAGTGGTCACACCAAAATTGGTCACTCAAAGGTTTAGGTCTATGGGATTTAGCCACACAATTACAACAATTTCCCACTTAACAAAGATCACATAGGTACCTCCAAAGCACTCAGGAACTAAGCTCACACTAGCTCCACCATTTCAGACCCTGCTCTATACAAGTCTCTATTCAACAACACTCAGGACACCCAATCAACAAGTTTTCATAGATAACAATCTACCAAAAATATATACACAAAATCAAGTATCCAACTGTAACTAATTGTCCAACATTAAAACCAATCACAATCTTCCATGAAACCACATAGATCTCAAACATGCTATCATGCTTCATCAAGAATTCAACAACATCTAAGATTTCCACTATTCAGGCAACAATTCTTGTCATCCTCCAACATGCCACCTATGGAAGAAAGGGACAAGCCATGCTGAATAAGCACCATTCCAATGAACACAAGCAAAGGATCTTGATGATATCAAAGAATATAACATGTGTCCACCACTTCACTATGCTCACAAGCTATACAAAAGCAATATCAACTTCAAATCCTCAAACATAACATAATCATGAAGTCATTCTCCAGAAACAAGATAAAAACATCAGCTAGAACAATAATCATCCTAACTACTTCCATCCAACTGATAAAACCATGCGACTAAAAATAGCACCCATAGCTCATGCTATTCCATCCAATCTCACATACCTTCAAGGTATCCTCATTATTAGACCCATTATAGTAATACAACCAACCCACCAACTACAGATACAAGCTCCATGTACACACTAGTCAAGAGGACAAAGCATAACAATAAACTCCCACTACATAGGTAATTCCAAATTTGAAAGACCAAAGGCATAACAAGTCTACCAATAACAACACATAGAAAATGTAACCATGTAGTACCAAGGAAATATCCACAATGATATGAACAACCTACAAATTAATAACCCACAAGAATAACCCTCAACACAAGTCTTCACAGTTCTCCCAAGTTCTCCATAGCTAACAAAGGAAAAAGATTAAGAACCTCCATGTCATCACCCAAGAACATTAGTTAAAACACATGACCAAAAGTTAGTCATCACTACAACTCTGACCAAACCTCAAACCAATGTAATGTGAAACCAAACATCCAGAAAGACAACCAAGACCAAATAGAGAAACTTTGTACAATGTATACTTGTAGAACATCCTCCTACATACACTTCTAATAGCTAACTATGTCAAGTATGATCTCCTTCACATCCCAAAGAAAAACCTTAATAACATCCAAACATTCAATTACCAAGATCAAACATAACAAATGTAACATGTAAACAACCATGGATGTAAGCATCTTAAAGAAGATCTGAAAACTATTTCATTTCCCATTTCAGGAAAAACACCCCAATGCATCTCCTAAAGTCAACAACAATGAATGAAATCACAATGCATGAGGAGATAAACCATGATGTACATCTTCCACTATGAATCCTCTAGAACCATTGAACAACAATTCAAGATCCATATCATGAAATAAAGCATAAAAAATCTAAGAGAAACAATGGGAAATGCCTCTCAAGCGATAAACTATTGAGTAGACCAAGAGTGGGAAAAGAGAATGCTCCTTCAATACATACAAGCCACCATGACTAATCCAAGAGAAATCTCCTCATAGGTCTCTGTTGAACTCACATTCAACCAAGGTGTAGGCTTCTCATACTTTCTGTTGAAATCTTCATCAAGAGTAACCATCAACAATTCTCTCCTCTCAAGAGAATTATAGCCTCACCGTATTCTTCATGTATTCTTGAGTACTGGCAACTGATCATCTCATGCTAAACTCTAACTACATCACTGCACTAACATGAAGTATCAAGAAAATAATCAAAGCACCCAACACACAAAGAATTAGTAGACCACTTTCAAAGCTCTAACCATCTGAAATAGGAACTTATCATGATATCATGATCTATACATCTACCTTAGGAGATACCATGCTCCAAGTGAACATACCATGGTCTCAAGTGCAATGCACAATGTCAAAACTTCAGTGTATAAGCAAGAGTATACCATATAAAGAAAACAAACTCAAAACCAACATCACCTGTTAAGCATCACCAACACCTCATCCAAAGACTCTAAACATCCTCCATGGTTCCAAGATGTTGAAAATATTCAAATAGTGTCCATGCAAATGTGAAAGAACCCTTATGCAGGAACATGATCTAAGAGATCCTCCTAGTAACATCTGCAACACTAGAGAAGACCATTCACCACCAAGTATGAACTCACAATAACTGCTAAAGATCCCACTAAAACATGACATCCAAGGTTTCCAAGCATCATGACCAATAATTTGCTAAACTAAAAATGCTTAAGGTCTACAACAACATGTCCATTTGACAACAATGCTAAGCAACACTAAGATCTCCAAACCAAGCAGACAAAACCATCACTGTCAAAAGGTTACACAAGGCAGTGTATCCAAGCTATCCATGACATCATGATACACATGCTATAGGTCTCCATATCCAACTATTTAGGTACTCAACACCATCCATCCTCTCATCTCAAAGCAATCACACCAATGCACAAGTGACCATAGATAAGACCAGCTAATGAAATTTGCATCTTTAGAAAAAAAAATCTCATGGATATAGACAGTCCACTTCCAAGTTATACCACTACAATTGAATGGGTTATCAATCCATAAAACTACATAACTTGTAGATCCAAACAATAAAACATTAAAACCCATCATTGCATTGAAAACAACAAAACTGAGATCTTAAAGAGAATACCACATAGACAACATGACTCAAACAGTAGATCAAGCCAAATCTTGATTTTCCAACCATTTCCGTAATGACCACCATAGTCAAGGAACCCACAAGCACCACCACAAGAATGTTGAGTAACAAATCACATACCAACACTCCCATGTAGAGAAGACATCACACCTCCTCAAACAATGCACAAAGCATGCATGCAGAATGGCAACTATCTCATCTAACAACGCCCCAAAAGCCAAGGTCTAGAAAATAGCTTAACAACAACTCCACATAATAAAAAATTTTGCTTGACCATGTAAAACCTAGAAAACCATGAAAAAATGCAAGTACAATACATCCTTAAAAAGGGAAACAACAATTCAAGTCTAACTCTGGCCCATATCAAGCCAACTCCAAAATTGCCAGCATGCACATGCATCTGAGAAAGAGATAGGCTATTTTAGAAGCTTTCAAATCATCCAATGATTAACTCCATAGCCTTCATGCATTCGAGGTTAACAAAAACCAATTCGTTCCAACAATAGGAAACACCACCCAATATAAGCACTCTCTTCCATGTCTAAGAAACAACCTATGCCTCTCCATATTACTAGGAGCCTCTCACATAGACACCCAATATGAAATTTTTACTGCTACATAGCCACAAAGCATAGAAATCCACCTCATACATCAAGGTTATACTGATAGAAACTAGGAGACAAATATCACAAAAATTCAACATGACTAACTCCCTTTTCTCCATCTTTGCCATCCTTCAAGCCACATGCTAGATCTGAATACCACAAGAATTCCACTCACCAAAGGATCAATACAACAATTAATTCCTCTAGATTTCCTCTAGCCTAACAAACTAAGAAATATTCACAGGAGAAATACCCAAAACCAACAACCAAAATAAGGCTCTGATACCACTAGTTGGGAAATTTTGATCATCTCGAAGAAACCTCCAAGAATAATAGTTCCTTCACTAAATTTTAATTTCATTAAATTTCCTCAAAGACATGTACAACTATTCCACAAAGAAAAATCAGACACAATGCATTTCCCACATTAACCCTTCTGAGAGAAGCACGTGTAAATCTAATTTCAACAACACCATTAAATAGATTCAACAAACAAAACCAATAAACATGAAAGATGGGACAGAAGATAAGAACACATAGATTTGCATGGGGAAAACCCTTTCAGGTAAAAAACCCCACACTCAAAAAGCCTAGATCACCATTGTGTTATTCATGCAACAAAACAGCTAGAAATACAATTCAGGCACTAAGCCTTTACAAATATTATATCATGTTTCATTCTAGAGAAAAATAGTATACAGACAAGCAAAAAGCCTAGATCTCTCCTATTTTCCATTTCCCTAATCAACCTCTCAGTCCTTTCAACCTTCGCACTATTGCAATACCCTCACACAGTATATAGTGTAGATTACCATGAGAGATCGATCAAGAAATTGGAGAGATTTTAGTAGCATAACCCTTGCTTAGATCTTCCTCTCTTTATTCTTACTGCAAAACACCCAATATTATACCATTTTTTCCCAATAGTTTAACTTCCTTTGTGAATCAATTCATTTTTTGTTGGACCAACCATCAAATTCTCCAACTCATTCATAATCCTCCAATGAACATTGAACACATCGGTGGTCAACCAAGTCAGTGTCCTTCCAATCCATGATCTTCTTTCATGTTCATCAGCCTAAGTCTCCTCGATGTCTTCATCATCCTGATGTCTTGACCAGGCCTATCGACAAGACAACATCCATCGAAAGGAGATTACAAAGTAGGGCTAACAACACAATTCACCCTAATGATATTAATTTCAACCACCTTTCGAACCATCTTATCGGCCTGAGTCACCCTGATGATCAATAGGAGCACCAACTGTCCTTATCAGCAAGACAACCATCATTGGAGAAGGTTTCACTAAAGTCCCAAGTCACACTGGCGACCTCCTGCTCAGCTACAGTTCAGAACACCTCATTAGCAAGAGTCACACTAAAAGAAAACCCGTTCGATAGACACAATCTATCATTAAGACTCTTTCAGAACCTTCATTTCACCTCGACCAAGTACCATTGTCCAGGGTCACACTGACATTAATCATGAGCAAATCCATCAGCAAGAACAACACTATCAATAGGTTTCATAATGTCACTCTAAACACACTTTTCTCCCTGATGACTTCTGTCAGCAAGAGTAGATCCATTGACAAGAGAACCACTATCAGCAACAAATTAGAATCTTAGAATGATAATTCAAGTCACACCCATCACTTTCGTCGGCAAGACAAACCAAAGGTCACACTAATATTGGCTAGACTTTTATTGTCGAGAGTAGTTAGGAAACTTGCACCGATAGTTCAGGTCATGCTGACAACCTTGATCACCAAGACATACCAGAGGTCACACCAATATGGTCATGAAGGAACTTCACAAGGAGAAATCAATTGGCCTGAGTCACACCGATCTCATAGACAGTTCAAGATCACTAAGCAAATCAATCAAACATCTCAGCACTCACACCGAAATTTCTCACTTAGAGGTTTAGGCCTATGGGATTGAGACACACAATTCTAATAGGCATTAGACACAATGTTCCCTAATTGATAGACCTTGCATGAACTTAACAAGACTCCTTTGAACTTTATTTTACATTTACATTTTACATTTTACATTTTGCATCTTTACCACCTTGCATAACACAACTTGCATGCCTACATGGTACCTTTCTCTTTTCTCATGAGTTATAAGCATACAAAGCTTTTCTTGTCTCATGAAGCATGAACCAACATTTTTCTTTGTGGCACCTTGTTAAATTTATCAGGACATATAACTTCGATATGGTTGAGTAGGAAGCCCATTCAGCAACATGACTTTCCCCATAGCCACCTATGTGTTTGTGAGTGCACACCAACTAGTGTATGTACTTCACCCTTTTTGGTCTTCTCACCTGGTGGACTTCCATGAGTTTTGTTATCCTAGATTGAGTATGCCTTCTTCTTTTTTTACAAACATCCTAGATCTAATCCACAACTAGTTGGATAGATGATCAGACCTTAATTCGATTCTCCCTTTTCTTCTCTTTCTTCTCACTTATGTTCCTTTGTTCTTATGTTTAGTTTTCCATGGGATCTTCATCTTGGGGGCTTGATCATCCCTCTTGATCATTGTCATTCCATCTTGCTAACATTATTGCATTTGGATCCTTCTTGATATGCATGGCTACTTTAGTGTGAGTTTGAAGCAAGTTCATCCTCTAACTAAAGTGAGGGCTAAATGTGTCGTAGAAAAATGGTCCCTTCACATTTCCATGGCCTTTTAGGTCTTTCTTCATGATCCTTGATCCATTTTTCTTTGATTTAATGTTATAATGTGGCTTAAACATTCACATTAGGTCCTTAAAATTCAAATTATGGCATCTTTCGAAGGTGTTGTGAAGATTTGTAAAACATTTCTACACTTTTCTAGACTCTATCCATTACAATTCACCTAAAAATCACCATTTCATCACTTATCAAGTCCTATTTTGAAGTGTTGTAAAGTCTTGTAACAAGATTTCACACTTTTCTAGGCTTAATTTCACTATTTACACCTTTCTTATCATTTATTTGAGCCCTTTATGCCCTTACAAGGCTTAATTAAGTGTATTTTTGGATGTAAACCCAACAAAAAACATTAAATGAAAGATAATTCCTAACACCCACTTTCAAGTCCAAGGTGGTACCCATTTTCCATGGGTAGCGAATGAGTGCCTCTTGGCTCCAAATTCAAAATATTTCAAATTTTCTCTTGGGATTTTATTCAAAATTACCTTATGTTAGCCTATGATGTGGTATCATTGGGTTATTAAGGCACAAGTGTGTATAAATAAGTGTTTTTCTCCTCATTTTACATCTCCTCATTCACTTGCATTCACTAAACATCAATCAAGAATTTGAGCACTTTTCATCATTCAATCAAGCATCAATAAAGTATCTTGGAGCAGCCATTGACATATCCTCAAATTTCTTCAACAAGGTGTGGTGAGCTCAGGATATTTGCATGTTGTTTATTCATATTTCCTTGTTCATTTCATTACATTTATCCATTCAAAATTTATGCATGTATGTTTGCAAACTTTTGTTTGCATATTTTTCAATATATTAGGTGTTGAAAAGTGGGCAAGAAGTCAACAAAAGTGTTTCAAGTCAACTACAACCTATTTGAGGCTTGGAGACAACCTACAATCTATTTTCTATAGATTTGACTCTATCAACACAACAAGAAGACAACCACAAATCTGGTGCTACAGAATTGGTCCTTCATTTCATAGAATTTTGTGAGAGGACCGATTTACCATCAGTGGTAAATGAGTCCCACCTTAAATATGGAAATCTAGATTTTGTCAAATTCTGGATCCCAACAATCAAAAACTTGTTTTAAGAAGTTTTCATCAGAAGCAAGATTGATTCACTGCGAGTAGTGAATGAGTCCCACTGGTGATTTTCAATTATTTCTATTATAATTTAGAACACTCCCAAATCTTTATCAAACTCCCAAGTGCACTTTGTTCAACCCTCTTTCATTTTTTTTTGCATTTTTTTATGTTTAGTTTATGTTTTCATATCACATTGTGTTTTCAATTATTACACATTTCTTAGGTTTAACATTCATAATCAATCAAATAGTTCACTTAGTTGTATTTAGATTTGTGTGCAGTGTTTTCCATCCTAGTCTAAAATGAAAAATGGAAAGAAATCCAAACAAGGGAACACAACAACACCTCAAGATTGGGCTCAAGATGAAACTCAAACATAAAATGACGATAAAACCAATTTTACCTTGTTTGAGTTTCATGAAGTTGTTTTCCCTCATTGATGATTTGATGTGTGTGCTCCTAGAATGATTTCAATAGCATAATATCTTGATTTAGCTTGATTCGTATGCAAATATGCTGGAATTGATGATGTATACAAGATGGTAGTCTGTGCTTGAGAGATTGAGAGGATGAATGCTTGAGAATGGCTAGAATGGTTAGGGTTGCAAAAATGGCTAAGTGTTAGTAATTTAGCCAAGGGAAATGGAATGGATGGTGGATATTGAATAGGGGAGAAAGATCAAAGGTTGAGATCAAAGAGTTGACTAAAGGAATTAAAAATTCCTTTTTAATGCCCATGGGAATGATAAAAAGAATTTAATATTCCTTGGGAAAGAGAAGAAATTTAATATTCCTTGGGAGATGAGAGAGGAATTAAAAATTCCTCAAAAAGGACCTTGGAAAGACAAATAGGAATTAAAAATTCCTTCAAGGATGGGGAGAGTTGACTAAAGGGTTGATTAGACTAGTGGACCAATGATTAGAAGAAGGTTAGGTGGCTAATGAGGATTAAGAGCCAACTTGCAAAAGTTGGAGGACGTGACGCATCCTAATCATGAATTAGGAATGTGCACATCCTTAACATGATGGGATTAGGAGGTGGATTAGAATTAATTGAAAGTGGTGGAGGGTGTGACATGTGAAGGATTAAATAAATGTATTATTTATTTAATTCTTTGAGGAATTAAATAAATGTCTTATTTGTTTAATTCTTTTGAGGAATTAAATAAATGTCTTATTTATTTAATTCTTTTGAGGAAAATGGGAAAATGGGTAAAGTATTTAATTATTTAACTAAATACCATAGGGATTTAGAGGACTTTAGGGGTATTAATTAAATAATTGTGATATTACTTAATTAATGCAAAATAAGAGGATATTTAGATGAAAAAAGGATAAATTTGACCAAATATAAGTAGCCAAAATTATGTGTCTACATTTTTCCCCTCTTTGAGATGGTGTTACTAAGTAGAATCATTTCAAAGAAGATTAGATTGGGAAAGACGCCCCAATCATGAAATGAGTGACTAGGAAGAAAGATGATGTGAGTGAATATGAAGATGGGTGAGGATTCCCCCTCAAGAGGACATGCGAGTTTAAGAGAACACGGGTGTGCTCTCAAAATGGATGAGATGATGCAAGGGTAGATGAGGAAGAGGATGTAAAATGGTGGAGAGGAGAGGATGATAAGTGATAGAAAATTGGGAAGATAATATGAGAAGAGAGGAAGCACTGATAGATTTAAGGATAAATTTGATGTTGCCCCAATCAAGCTACAAGGAAAAATGGATTGATGATGGGTGGAGTATTTTTGAGGATGGGTAAGGATACATCTTGAGGATGATGATGATGATGAGAGTGTTTTTGATGAGGGAAGGATACATCTTAAAACAACACAAAAGGATATGAAAGGAGACATCTTGATGATGATGAAAGTGTTGTTGATGAGGGAATGATACATCCCAAAACAATGCCAAAGAATAGGGAAGGATAAATCTCGGTGATGATGACAATGATGATGATTGGATCAAGGCTTGTAGCAAGGATGGGAAGAAGACCAATGATGTGATTATATGATTTGTGCTAGATTGAATGGAGGAGGATGAGATGGGGATGTAAGAAGGAAAAGAACCATAGAATAACCAATCTATATTATCCTAATATTGAAGAGAGGATGAAATGATAAGGATGAAAGAAAAGATGCTCAGAATAACCAATCTATATTATCCTAAGAATATTGAAGATATTATGAAATGATGAAGATGGAGGAAGTGGAGGGATGGAAACTAATAGGATAAATATAGGGGGAGTGATGAAGGATGAATGAATTATAAAGATGGAGGGTGGGGGGATGGGGGATGTTGATAAAGGAAAATGATAGATGAGAGGATGGGAGATGGGGGATATGAAGAAGAGTGATAAAATCAAGCAAGTTAATTGTTATGCATTATGCTTCCATGTAATGAGCACTAAATTTGATATAACATGAGATACTATGCACCAAGGTGACATCATATTACATGTGTAGGACTAATACAACAAAAAAAAGGTTAGTCCAACATCCCAAAATCATAGGGGCTTTGTTATGAAGAGGGTATGGTACTTTAGGAAAAAACACAAAGTTTCAAGGTCTACAATGATGCACTCTTAAACCTTCTTCTAGGCTCCCTTATGGAGATAAGGCTTCAATGGTTCACTTGTGACTTATATCCTTCCCTTATGAACCAAAACCCTTGGAATGATCTTAGGGAGCTCAATAAAAAATTTATTGAATGGTTACAAAGCCCCAAACCTTTGTCTCAGACACAAACCCACTTATCCACCTTGATTAGGCCTCTAGCCCAACTAGGTCTCCAGTGACTATTTTATCGACTTTTCTCACAACTTTCCCAAATGACTCCCCAAAATAATGACTGACTCAAATGTGATTTTTTATGCTACATAGCATACTAAAACCCTGATGGCTCTTGTTTTGGACCAATGCCTCCAAAATTTGTTGTTTCCACAGTATTAAGGCCTAATTAGCCCTTTTTCTCAAAGCAACCCTACTCAAATCTTGTCCCCTAATTATGAAACTTTCTATAGTGTCTTGAATTGTTTCCAAACTAAGAATTTTCAAGGTCTTAGACTCCCATGACACCTTTAAGACCCCTAATCACAAAACCCTCAATTAAATCCCCTAAAACTAGGGTTTCTTGGATACTAGCCTTCCAATCACTTCCAGAACTGGTTCTTTCAATTCTCACCAATAACTCAACATGTTTCATCAATTCAAAATCATAAAAATACCCCTTTTTCAAGTAGAACTCCTATTGCAATACCTTAGGCACCATTCCCATGCAGCTTGCCTTGTCATATCATGGGGTACACCATAGAATCCTTCCTTCCTGCACATTATCCTATTAGTTATACATAATACATGTTAGATATGATCCATTTCACAAGTTACAATCACAATCTTCCATGAAATGGATTAGTCATTCATGAGAACTCCCAAAAATTAGTGAAAATCAGAACTTTCTTCAGACAATCAGTTGTAATATACAAAGAGTTGATTGTTATTGCTTATCAGGACATACAAAAGGTTTAAAAGCATGTAAATACAAGTCCCTAAGTCCTCCAAATGAACATATCATTAATAGCAATCAGAAGTTCATTGAGAAAACACAAGAAAATGCAAGAAAACTGAAGTTTTATTGGTTTTCCTATAGCAGTTTGTACAAACTCTGCAATATCAACCACCTTGCTATACAAATGACTTCCCCAAATTTGTAAACCCTTCTCACAGCTATTCCAACTGATTAGGATTGGTTTGATTACATTATTGTTGAGAAAACACCTAAAAACTACTTACTCGCCCAAACTAAAACTAACCATTGGATTTCAAAATTTGAATTTCCAACTTTTATTTTATTGACTTCTACTAACTAAAAACCTTCCAAAACTATTGCATATTTACTATTCAACCTTATTTGACATAATTAAAACATTATATACCTATCTAGACTCCTAGGACACTATTGGTCCATTTACAATTCATTTTGGTCCTAGGGTCCTTGTCAGGACCCTCAAGACTTTTGATCCTTCTAATACATTTATCCACTCCAAAGGCCATTATAGGTTCCAAAATGGCATAGTTGATGCTCTAAGAGGTTTGATAGGTCTTCATAACCCTTGCAACCTCCTAACCCTTCAAGTGACCCTTAAGGAGCTTGGGTGCCCCTGCACCATACTCCCCAAGAATGAAAATACTATTTCCCCAAGAGGTATCCAACTTGTTGCCATCACATTGCTCCTTGTTCCTAGATGTTTGCACCTTCTGATTATAGATCATGAAATCTCCTAAAGTCACCTTCTTCCTTTTCTGCCAACTTGCACTCATGCTACACAACATGCTAGAATCAAAGCAGTGATTTGTTTGTCCTCCTTGTTGTTTGATAGCAGTATGTCCTTGTGCTTTGTTCTTTCCTTCATTCCACTGAGTTCTTTGTAGGGGAACACCACCTCTAGTACCCTTAACAATATGGTATTCAATACCCCCAATCTTGATACTGCCCAAGTCCCAAATGTTCAAATTTTTAGGAGTATATACCTCATGTCTCCGCTGCAACTTGTTATCTTTCACCCAACCAGTATCTACCCCTATCCTGCCTTGCATATCCACCTAAAAATTCTTCTCAAAACAAATCACAAAATTTTCATTTAACTAATCCAAAGGAAAAGGCTTCAACTTATACCTAGTACCTCCCTTGTGTACCAAATATGTATTATTGCATCCATCATGCATTGTCTGCCTAGTATACTGCCATGGTCTCCCTAAAATGATATGGCCACAAGTCATTGGAATGACATCACAAAGCATCCTATCCTAATATGCTCCAATTGAAAAATCCACATAATCCCTCTTACTAATCTCTACATGTTGCAATTGGGTTACCCAAGTGGCCTTGTAGGGAGTAGGATGATGCTATGTGATCCTGAATCTATGAGCAACCTACATAATTTACCATGGCTAAAAAAATTTGTCTTGAAAATGGTTATCTTTGGCTCTTGATGATGTCTTTCCCCTTGCTTTAACATAGGGAACTCACCATCAATTTCAAGGTCTGCCATAAATGTCTTTGGCTCCTCCTTTTTGTCTTCTTCTTCTTGTAGCGAATTGTCCCTCCTATCTCTGCCCTTATCTGATTGTTCCCATTTAGGACACTTGAAAGAGGGATGCTCCAGCTCATTGCAATTGTAGCACCTGCCAGTGAATGTGCCTCTACCTTGTATGAATCTACCTCCTCCTCTTTGCCTTTGTCATTGCTTCTTTTATCATTATTTCCTTTCCCTTGTTCTCTATTACCTCTACCTCTTCTTGAACTACCCCCTCTTCCACCATTGCTTGACCTCTCTTGCTTCCTTTTCACCTTTTATTCTGCTATAATGGCCAACTAAAAACATTCTCCTAATGTCCTTGGTACTTGCAAGTTATACCTCAAACAATTGATATACCTAGCTACTTTTTCATCTTCTTCCTCATATCCTCCTCTAATACTAAGCTTGTGAAATTGCTTCGTATAAGACATCACATCTATGTCCTTTTGCTTTAAATTCTGCCTCATCCTCTTCATATGAATTGTATAATTAGATGGTAAGAATTGCTCCTTGACCAAAATCCTCATCCTTGCCCATGTAGAAACCTTTTCCAATACCCTAGCCATCCTATCATTCTGAAAACTAGTCCACCATGTCAATGTTGTATCTCTCAACTTGGTTTTGGAGAACTTAACCTTCTTCTCTTCTTCCATCTCTTCAAACTCAAAATAGTTGTTTAAGGAATCAAGCCATCCTAACACCTCTTCACTATCCATATTCCCTTGGTAGATAGGAAAATCTATGTGAATATTTCCTCCATGACCTTCTACTTCTTTCAAAAATCTTAATAACCTCATTTCCTTGGGGTCTTCTATCTCATCTGCTGGTTGTTCTTGATCTACCCGCATATGCTCTTCTTCTTCATCATTGTCTTCTTGGTTTTCTTGTTCTTCTCTCCTATTTCTCTCAAGGTTGTTTATCCTAGATTGCATAGCTTCTCTCTCCCTTCTCCATTTCCTCTCTTCCCTTTCTTTGGCCTGCTCTCTTGTTGCTTCTTGTTCTCTTCTTTCCCTTCTTTCTCTTTCCAAGGTTTCCCTCAACTCCTCCAACTCTCTTGCTAATTGACTTTTAGGTGCCATTGTTGAACCTTCAACCCCTAAAGGACCTACTCTCTACTTTGATACCACATTGATGCAGAGGGTATGGGACTTTAGGAAAAAACATAAAGTTTTAGGGTCTACAATGATGCACTCTTAAACCTTCTTCTAGGCACCCTTATGGAGATAAGGCTTCAATAGTTCACTTGTGACTTGTATCCTTCCCTTATGGACCCAAACCCTTGGAATTATCTTAGGGAACTCAATAAAACTTGTCTTGAATGGTTACAAATCCCCAAACCTCTATCTCAGACACAAACCCACTTATCCACCTTGATTAGGCTTCTAGCCCAACTAGGTCTCGAGTGACTATTTTATGGAATTTTCTCACAACTTTCCCAAATGACTCCCTAAAATAATTACTAAATAAAATGTAATTTTTGATGCTACATAACATACTGAAACCCTGATGGCTCTTGTTTTGGACCAATCCCTCCAAAATTTGTTGTTTCCACAAAATTAAGGCCTAATTAGCCCTTTTTCTCAAAGAAACCCTACTCAAATCTTATCCCTTGACTATGAAACTTTCTATAGTGTCTTTAATTGTTTCCAAACTAAGAATTTTCAAGGTCTTAGACTGCCATGAAACCTTTAAGATCCCTAATCACAAAACCCTCAATTAAATCTCCTAAAACTAGGGTTTCTTGGATACTAGCCTTCCAATCACTTCTAGAACTGGTTATTTAACTTTTCACCAATAACTAAACACATTTCATCAATTCCTACTCATATTTAAAATACCCCTTGTTCAGGTAGAACTCCTACTGTAATACCTTAGGGACCATTCCCATGCACCTTGCCTTGTCATGTCATGGTGTATACCTTAGAATCCTTCCTTCCTACACATTACCCTATTAGTTATGCATAATAAATGTTAGATATGATCCATTTCATAGGTTACAGTCACAACCTTCCATGAAATGGATCAGTCATTCATGAGAACTCCCAAAAATATGTGAAAATTAGAACTTTCTTTAGACAGTCCATTGTAATATACAGATAACTGATTGTTATTGCTTATTAGGACATAAAAAAAAAGTTTAAAATCATGTAAATACAAGTCCCTAAGTCATCCAATTGAACTTATCATCAATAGAAATCAAAAGTTCATCAAGAAAACACAAGAAAATGCAAGAAAACTAAAGTCTTATTGGTTTTCCTATAGCAGTCCATACAAAATCTGCAATATCAACCACCTTGCCGTACAAATGACTTCTCCAAATTTTTAAACCCTTCTCCCAACTATTCCAACCAATTAGGATTGGTTTGATTACATTATTGTTGAGAAAACACCTAAAAACTACTTACCCACCCAAACTAAAACTAACCGTTGGATTTCAAAATTTGAATTTCCAACTTCTATTTTATTGACTTCTACTAACAAAAAACCTTCCAAAACTATTGCATCTTTACTATTCAACCTTATTTGACATAATTAAAACACTATATACCTATCTCGACTCCTAGGACACTATTGGTCCACTTATAATTCATTTTGGTCCTAGGGTCCTTATCAGGACCCTTAGGACTTTTGATCCTTCTAATACATTTATCCACTCCAAAGGCCATTATAGGTTACAAAATTGCATTGTTTATGCTTTGAGATGTTTGATAGGTCTTCATGACCCCTGCAACCTCCCTAGCCTTCAAGTGACCCTTAAGGAGCTTGGGTGCCCCTGCACCACTTTGGTAGGGAAAATGTTGGTAAAACCACAAACACTAAGGATGCCCCATTATAACACAAGATCACAAGGATCTTGGTGGGAACTATGTGGGAAAACCAAGAAGACAAGATCACACAAAAAATCAAGATATACCCCTATGTTTACCTATCAAATTGCACCATGATATTATGGATTGTGACAACCCTGACGAGGTATAATAGGAAGCTCAAATGATAAAAAAAAGCCAAAAGCATCAGAAAATCACAATCAATTTCAAAAATCCTTTTCCATAGGATCAAAAAGTGGATGGATTGATGTGGTCTAATGAGGAAGGATGCATCCTATTAATACCAAAGATGGAGTCTAAACTAAGTGATCTACATGACTCAGGATACTCAAAACTGATTGAATCTCGGGATACTAGCGTATCTCATTTATGAAGAACCAGCTAGATAGGGACATACTCGATGACACAACACAAGACACAAGACTAACACACCCTAAAGACCTAGGAGGCTCGAGGACCAATCAAATATTAGCATTTCGTATGTGAAAGTGTAGAGCCCCCATAGTTTGATAAAAGACCATGGATAAAAGAAGAAAGAGGACAATGGAGATGAATGACGGATGACAAATACCGGATGGACAAAAGCCTCAGGGGCTGATCAAATTATTGGACTTGCCTATGTGAAAGTGCAAGGGCAACGTAATTAGACTAAAGGTCGATGACCAACCATGGAAAAAGGATGATGAGATGACCATGATAAGTGGATTAAATGATGGACCTGATATGATGAGACAATATAGACCTGGTGGATAAGATAGGATGATGGTCATTGCATGAAACTTAGGGATGGGATAGTTATCTCAATCATAGAAAGATGAATTGGGATGATGATACGATGGATAGATAAGTGATGAAAATTGAGAGGATATTGGCAAGATGTGTGAAAGAGGTCAGATTGATGACAGTGAGATAGATGGCATTGGGTTTCATGGGGGGAAGCCTATAGCCATATACCAATGACAAGGGATGATGAAATGAGATGAGGATAGGCATGCTATAATGGATGGATAGGGAGATAAGGATGGGGGATGAAAGGGATTCCACGATGGATGGATAGGAAGATAAGGATAGGGAGATGAAAATAATTTTTTGATTGAGCAAGGAGATAAGGATGGGGAGATGGAAGGGATGCTATAAAGAATCGATAAGAAGATAAGGATGGGGAGATGGAAAGGATTTTTTTGGACGGATGGATGGGGGGATAGTAATAGTGGTATGGAAGGGATGATAGGATTGATGAACGATGTCACCAAGGACTATGTCACAAAGGAAGTAGATGCCCCTACTCTAGATATGTCATGTGTCATGAGGAAGGAGGCATGGAAGATGAGTGGATGGGAAGATAAAGGAGATAAATGGAGGAGGATATGATGGGTGAATGAGGGAGGGAGATGAATATGGATAGGATGCATGGATAAGGAAGGGAGATTGATGGTAGCATGACAGGTGGATAGGGAAGGTAGATGTATGTGGATAAGGATTAGGATAGTGCATAGGTGAGGGGAATATATGCCAAGAGGTGTCCAAAGCATGTATATATTTTTTACCCTTTCTATATCAAGATTAGAAGGATGATGGAGGGATTCAGATAAATGGGATATGATAGGTAGGATGTGTGAGATAGGTGGGATGGAGGAGATGGGTGAAGGGGATGCATAGCAGGAAGTTGCCCCCAAGTGTGGAAAGAGACTAATGGGGATTTACACATGACACCTATTTTCTATGTTCTCATCATGGTACTTATCTAAGGTGCTTGTTTGCCAAGTTTTCACCATTGGATTGATTTTTTCTCTTACTTTTTTTTTTTGTATTTTTGACAATTTTTTACTATTTTTTTGGTTTTTTTTAATTTTTGGATAGAATGTGGATGGATATGGATAAGGATAGGGATGTGGATAAGTGGATTTAGAAGAAATTTGATGAGGATCATGTTCCATAAAACTTATTAAGAGCCCATGTGTGAAGTGACTATTGGATGTTGGTACAACCTTATTAGGATAAATTGATTATGCAAGAGGATGGATTAGAGGGATTGGATGAGGGAGAAATGTGGGATAATGGATGGGATACTAGAGAGTGTATGGATGGAATGATGGGGTGGATATTTAATATGGAAATAATTTTAGGACCAACATCAGCACATATGGTAGGGGATGTGAAAGGATGGGAGGATTAGTGGATGGATGATGTGAGGATAATGGATGAGAGGGGAGAGTAAATTTTGGGAAATAAGGGCCCAAAATAGATTTAGGAGATAGAGGGTGTGTATGATTAGATTTTAGATTAGTAACTTTGGATGTTGTTACAAATTTTGCATTTGAAGGAATTTCACCTTTTTTTTTGGGATCCACATAGTTTTGATTTTTGCTTTGGTGAGCCTTTGTGGCCTGTGGGTTTGATTTGGATTTTAGATTTTTTTTTTTTTCTTCAACATGTCTTTTAAAGGGTACAAGAAGAGATTTATATTCATGTGGATGTTTCAATTTATGTATTTTTAGTTTGGCATCCAAAGTGCTTCCAATAGCAATAGGTTGGGTGTAAGGAGTTGGATGATGTGGAGGAAACATGAATGGAGTGATGGAGGTAGGATTGCCAGGATGATATGTGGATGGAAGATGTGTATGTACATTCCTTTGTTGACCTGATTAGGGAACATGAGAGTGGGATTTTTATAATGGGTGACATGGATAGGTGATTAGTGGACAAAAGGATGAATAGGAAGAGATGGATGAGGTGATTTTGGGATATAAGGGCCCAAAATGGATTTAGTAGCTAGAGGATGTGTGATGGTGTTTGAAGGGCCATAAGGACCCAAAATGGATGAAATAGATGAAGGATGGAGATGGTGGATGAAGGAACATAGGGACCCAAAATGGATTTGGAAGACAAAGGAGGAATATGGATGGTTGTTTTGAGGTGATACAATTGAGGGGGGATGGTGGAAAATGGTTTAGTTGAGTGATGCGTAGAGCCTATTATTCTTTTGGATGAGGCTTATTGAGGACAAATAATTGTACCAACATTTATGGATTGTGATTCTTGAGAGATATATCCAAGACCTTGTGAATGTGGATTTTCTTTGACATGGATGGGCTCTAAAATACCTTACTTGTGAAGGCATAAACCTTTTCCTTGATAGTTCATGCTCTTGAGAATTCACTCTATGGTAGGTTGCTTGTTATTTTGGAAAAATTATGTGAGTCCATTATTAGGTGGAGGAGGATGGGTGGTGTATATGGTTTATTCTTCTCCTATGAGAAATCCACCATGGATGAAGGTAAGAGTACCAAGGGGATAGTGAGGTTAGACAACAATGGAGGATCATGAGATGGAGATGATGGGGTAACAACATCTTGATTGGGAGGAGTGAGTGGTAAGGGATTAGGTGATATGCTAGGATCTAGATTTGTGGTAGTAGGTGATAAGGGCTCATGAGATGGAATGGGTGGGGGACTATAATCTTGATGTGGACTAGATGGAATGGTGCAATCTTGATGTGGAGAAGGAGATATGTTGATATGTTTAGACCAAGCTCTTGGCATGACTCGAATCCTCAAATGGGGGAGATGGAAGGATGGAAGATTCATAAGGTTCATGGGAGGATATTTTAGTGATACTAGGACTAGGGGGAGTGGATTGCATTTAGGTTTCTTCAATGGATTGGGTAGATAAAGGAGTAGAAGATGGTGATTGGGTTTTGTGGCTCTTGGGGTAGGAGATAGGGATTTAATGGATTTAGTCGATTTGATGGTTTCAATGGTTTGATTATTTCTAGGGGTGGTAACAATAATGATAGGTGTGGGATGGAGCAAGGTCTCATCACTAGTGACTATACATGGGGGAGTGGGGCAACATGGTTCCACAACTCCAAGATGTGGAGTTGGGGATGTATTCTTTGTCATGAGTCCTTGGAGAACTTCTAGAGTGAGAAACTTGCATATTCTAGGCTTAGTTGTGGTGATGGGAGTAGACAAAGGATTATGGACTAGTGGACTAGGATTAGATGGAGGAATGGGATTAGAGATAGGACTAAGAGTAGGTGGAGCATTAGGACATGATGGAGTGGAAGATGGAGTGAAATAGGAGGATATGGGTGAAGGATTAGGAGAAGCAGACATGGATGGTGGATTAGGACAAGAGGATGTGGGTGGTGGATTGTAGTAGGAGTATTGGGATAGCAGATTAGGATGGGAAGATTGGGATGATGGATTAAAATAGGAGGATGTGGATGTTGTACTAAGATACACATATTGAGATAGTTAATTAAAGTGGGAAGATGTGGATGCGAGTGGTGGATTGTAGTAAGGGTATTGGGATAGTAGATTAGGATGGTAAAATTGAGATGGTGGATTGTAGTAGGAATATTGGGATGGCAGATTAGGGTGGGAATATTGGGATGGTGGATTGGGATGAGAATATTGGGATGGTGGATTATGATAGGAGGACATGGATGGTTTATTAGGATAGGAAGACATGGATATTGGATAAGATAAATATGTAGATGAAGGATAGGATGAATATGTGGATGGGGAAGACACTGGATATCCCTTGTCAAAGGAAGAATAAGGAGTGATAGTAGGTGTGGGTGAAGGCATGATGGAATTGCTTGGGTGAGTGATTAGATTTTGGATGAAATTTTTGGAAAGCTTGCTAGCAATGATAACATCAAGGGGATCTATATCATACTCATCTTGATCAACTAGACTTTCATTATTATCATTGACATAATTGGGATTTCCCTTGACTACTATTTTTGGTTGCATTGATGAAGGATAAGGATTCATGACGTTATATTAGATGGATATGAATTGAAAAGATGGGAAAATATGATTAGAAGGAAAGATAAGATGATGATAAGATAAATAGGATGGATTGGAAGAAGATGGAAGAAGGGATCTTAAGATTTGTTTTGATATCAGAAGATCTTGGATGTAGATGGACTAAAGCTCAAATTGGGATTTAGGTTAAGCTCAAATTGGGATTGGAGTAAAGCTCGAATTTAGATTGGATTGAAGATAAGATTAGGATTATTGGAGGATGTGATGGGATTTATTCTAAACCAAATTTAAGATTTTAACTGAATGACGTAGGGTGCTGACAATTAGATTTTGCCAAATTTTGCATATTTCAACAACTGTTAGATTTTTCCATTCTAGGTAATTTCCCATGCATATCTTTGAGAGTCTAGTTTTTTTACCAAAAGCTTCCAAAATATAAGGTAGGAAAAATTTCCAACTAACATCCTAAATTCAAAACATGAGTTTTGAGTTATTAACAAAAATGACTTTTTAAAAACTAGAAAAAACACTAAATTGCCATTTTGTGTGTCAAGATGAAAGTTTCAAGCCCCTAAAAAGTGCCAAAATGTAGGCCAACTAAATCAAGGTCATTGGGAATTGACATGCAACATCATAACACATCCACCTATAAAATTTCAGGCCAAATGGACATTCGAGTAAAAAGTTATGACCTCTAGAAGTCCTTGTATCAAAACCCCTAAAAAAAAATCTATCTAGGTGAGTGGGATCAATGATATGATGATGGATGTGGACTCTAATGATGTTCTAATATTCACCTATGTAATTTGGTTGAGAAAACAATGGCTTTCATAAAGTTTTGATGGATGGGAACAATGATGATGGGAAGATAGATGAAGGTCTGCTTTTGGGAAAATTCACCTATCTGTGAAGGAAAATTCACCTGTTTAGGGATTGTAAGGAAAATTTTCCTATTTGTAAAGGAAAATTCACCCAACCTCTAGAAAATCTTCCCAAAACTTGACTAAGTCACCCAAACTTCAAAGGAACTAAGGAATAGGTGAATTTACTAGGAAAATTCACCCCAACTGACAGCAAGTTCGTCCAAACTCACATGACACAAGAAACAAGAAAACTTTCTAGGAAAATTCACCTAAATTGACTACAACTTCACCTAAACCTCGATGACACATGAAACAAGTAAATTTTCTAGGAAAATTCTGCCAAACTGAGAGTAGGTTCACCCAAACTCAAAGAAAGTTTTCCTAAATAGAATATAGGATTTCCTAAACTCATGGAAATAGGAAGATTTAACTTTCAATATTGTTGAACATGATGAAAAACTCACTTGTTTCATGAATGGGCCTAAATAAATGGAGACAATAAATAGGTGAATTTTCTATGAAAATTCACCCAAACTCAAAGAAAGTTTGCCTAAATAGAATATAGGATTTCCTAAACTCATGGAAATAGGAAGATTTAACTTTCAATATTGTTGAACATGATGAAAAACTCACTTGTTTCATGAATGGGCCTAACGGGGAATGAAAACACCTAAAAAAGGGATCGCCTAACGAAATAATGGACTCACCCATTTCCTAAATGGGATTAATGAGGATGACTTAGATGGGGAATGGGACTGACTTACAAGAAAATTCCCCTAAGCATGAGGCAAATTTTCCCAAATGTTAAGGAAATTTTTCCTATCCTTAGAGAAAGGGTGAATTTGACAAGTGGGGGAAATAGATGGGAAACTGACTGAAAATGAGAACACCACTGTGGATAGTAGGTTCACCCAAGGACAAGAAAAATTCACATATTCTTGGAGAAAGGGAGAATTTGATAGATGCGGATTGAAAAACTCACCTGAGGGATGAATGAATTTTCCTTTTCTAGAAAACAGGAAAAAATGGGGTTTCCTAAGAAAGTGACCCACAAGAAAATCCGCCTTTGATGAAGGAAAACTCACCTAAAAGGGTGACTTGGACTTAATTGAGGGGTGAAAATCTACCTTGAAAGGAAAGGATTGATTGTGGAAAAGGATGACAAGCATGAAAAGTAATAGACAAAAGGCCAAGGCTGAATCAAATGAAAAGAAAAGCACTAGTATACTACAATGAAGACACATTGGACAACACAATCCTACAATTAGTGATAAGAGATTACAAACTTGATATAGGGCCACCACCTTGAGCAGAAAACCAAAGGTTAATACTCTGTGATACCGAGGTGGTTCTCTAGATCACTCTTTCTCAAGAAGGTAGATAGCTATTGTTCTAGTGGCATAGGGTCATCAACAGTTTCCATAGGCTCACCTTCACACTCTCACTCAGAAACTATCATAGTCCACCACGAGGATTTTTATCTCAACCCAAGGGAGTACATGGTGAGTAACTTCAGGGTACAGTGTGCATCCCCTACACTACACCAAGACACACTCTACATGAGGCACAACCATGAACACCAACCCATCACAAGCATGAATCAAGAGCCCTAGTGAGGTACTGGAAACTCGTACCAAATTTTGCATCTTATCTAGGTATCACCCTAGCTTCGACGCTCCACCGAACATGACGTAGCTAGATTGGAGTACATCTTTGGCTCTCCCCCCTTTATATACCCACCTAATAACATGTGGTTGGGATCATCCCCTAGGTAATGAAATCCTAGGTAGGTCATGCTAAGGGAAGAAGATACTAGACATTTCAGTAGGTCCCCAGGCTCGTACGTAGTGCAAGGGGAGAGCTTAGACGTACTAGCACCTCCTAGGTAGACTCAACTAGACTAAAGTGAACTACAATTTCTCATCACTTAGGATCACCAAATGGTGCAAGAGGATTGGATACATCAACAACCCACTCACAAACACAACAAACAAGTTAATTGAACCTCGAATTAAAGTTACATGTGCCTAGATTAGTATGGAAAATGATAGATAAACTACCTAAGTGGCCTGCGACTAATTGCCCTGTAACAAACACATTAGTAGTTTCCAACACCAGTCTTCGATGGATGAGGACAAACTACACAAAGTGTTAGTGAGGACACACTAAAAAAAAAAGGTTAGTGAATTAGTACCTGAAAATAGAATTCAAATGAAGATAGAAATAGAAGATTTAGGTCTCAGATTTACCTTAGATTCTCCTCTGTAAGAGAAAAACTCACCTATTTGATTGAGCAAATTTTCCCCTGTCAAGAGAAAATTTGGTTGTTCTTAGAGAAAATTAACCATTTTGCAAGAGAAAATTTTCTTGTTTATGATGGATGGATGAATTTTCCTTCAGCACAAATTCACTTGTTTAGGTGGATGGGTGAATTTTCATTCAATGCAAATTTTCTTGAACTTGTAGATTCATCTATTTGAGAGGAAAATTCACCCTAGAATCTTGATCAAATTTATCTAAAATGGAAAATTCACCCCTTTGCATAGAAAAGGTGAATTTTCTTAACCCTACTATAGGAAAATTTCCCCTGTAAAGTGAAAATTCACCTGTTAGAGCGGATTCACCCCTACATGAAATCTAAATGTACAAACTGAAACAATAGCAAATGTGAAAAAAAAACTATGACGTGGGTCCCACTGAGCATGCCAGAAATGTGTGCAATGTTTTTCTCCTAGTCTAAAATGAAAAATAGAAAGAAATGCAAACAAGGGAACAAAAAAACACCTCAATATTGGGCTTAAGATTAAACTCAAACTTAAAATGACAATAAAACCAATTTTACCTTGTTTGAGCTTCATGAAGTTGTTTTATCTCATTGATGACTTGATGTGTATGCTTCTAGAATGATTTTGATAGCATAACAAATTGAATTTTCTTGATTTGAATGCAAATATAGTGGATTTTACAATGGATGCAAGATGGTAGTGGGTGCTTGAGAGATTGAGAGGATGAATGCTTGAGAATGGTTAGAATGGTTAGGGTTGCAAAAATGGCTAAGTGTTAGTCATTTAGCCAAGGGAGATGGAATGGACGGTGGAGATTGAATGGGGGAGAAAGATCAAGGGTGGAGATCAAAGAGTTGAATAAAGGAATTAAAAATTCATTTTAATGTGCATGAGAATGATAAAAGGAATTTAATATTCCTTGAGAGATGAGAGAGGAATTAAAAATTCCTCAAAAAGGACCTTGGAAAGAAAAAAAGGAATTTAAAATCCCTTTGGGGATGGGGAGAGTTGCCTAAATGGTTGATTAGACTAATGGATCAATGATTAGAAGAAGGTTAGGTGGCTACTGAGGATTAAGAGCCAACTTGCAAAAGTTGGAGGATGTGACACGTACTAATCATGGATTAGGAATGTGCACATCCTGAATGATGGGATTAGGAGGTGGATTAGAATTAAGTGAATGTGATGGAGGATGTGACATGTGAAGAATTAAATAAATGTATAATTATATATTTAATTATTTGATGAATTAAATAAATGTCTTATTTATTTAATTCTTTTGAGGAAAGGGGGAAAAGGGGAAAAGTATTTAATTATTTAACTAAATACCTTATGGATTTAGAGGAATTTAGGGGTATTAATTAAATACTAGTGATAATACTTAATTAATGTAGAATAAGAGGATATTTAGATGAAAAAGGATAAATTTGACCAAACATAAGTGGTCAAATTTAGTTGTCTACAAGATCATCTCATTTAGTCTTAATGACATCATGCAATTCCTAATTTGAGTGAACCACCTAGATTTTGTTGGGGTTATCTCTCTCCTTTTAGATGAAAGATCCTAAAAGTGTAAGAGTAGTCTATAAACCTCATGCCCAAAAATATATGGTTCACCTATCGAGTATGTGTAGGATCATGATGGACCAAAAAGTGGCAATATTATGGGTATTTGTAGGGTATGTGGCTGATGACATTTTTTTTACTGAAAATTGATGAAATGAAAAGGGTTTTTAGAGGAGATTCTCAACTTTCCACCAATATAAATTATGATTTAATTTGAATTTAATAAATAATTATTATTCATTTTCTATTAGAATTAAGACTAAAGTCTTGATTGATAGGTTGATTGAAAAACATCTATAACTTTCAAATAGTAATAGATTTTTTGAATCTGAAACATGCGTCACATTCTATGCTTCACATACTATAGGATTAAAAATAGAAAAAATAAATTTCATGAAGTTTTGACCAAGTTAAGATGGTCATACATACTAGTTTTTATATTTTTTAAAAGTTGTAATAAAAAATTCATAATTAATTATTTACTTGGAAAAAAATTACAAAAAAATATGCATCACATCCGGACATGATTCCTCTACTTATATATAAAATCTTATAAAAAAATATTATAATTTTATTATGGTTAGGGTGGTCAGATAGACACCTACTTATTTTTTCCCTTAAATTTAAGTACTGTTGCATTGAAATTTCAAATTTTCACCAAATAGATTTTATTTATTTTTAAATAAACCTAGTAGTTTAGAAACTACATTCAATTTTCTACATATTCTATTCTTACATATTTTTGAAATAATATAGATAATTTTTTCAAATTTTTACGTCAAGTTGTCTAACATTGATTTTTCTGAATTTTTTGCCACTTAAGGGCCTATTTAAATTCCATGATGATCCTGCACATATGCTATCCCTTTTTTATTTTTAATTGGATTTTTTTCTAAGAGTTGATGAATTTCATACTCCCTTTTTTAATCGCATCCATATTTACTCAAGATCGTGAATCATTTTCCATATGTCTCTTTGAGATTGATTGGAGTATATGTCACTTTGTTAACATAGAATGGTTGAGTATTTGCTTGCTTAGAGGAACTAGGTTCAATTATTGTAGGGAACTTAGGTTCAACTTTTCTTTCAACTTAAGGATGTAATTAACCAAACATCTCAAAAGTTGGTATGGTAGGGGGTGTTGGTTATTTCATTGATGGACAAAAGGATGCATTAGCTTCAAGGTTGTTAAGAAAATCATTTGGGAACTTATTCATGTTGTCATCATCTTCTCCAATGATATCAACATCACGAGGAGGAAATGCATTAGAAGTTGAAGGAGCATGAGTGAGTTCAATTTCATCACGGTCATTTCCAAAATCACAACTGGCACATCCACTAAGGATTTTAAGGGCACTCATAGTTTTCCAAAGCACATATCTATGATGTAATTTTCAGATTCTAAACTATGCAACAATGTGAAATTAAATGTTCTAGATGCAATTTATATTTTAATCAATGCACAAGATGAACTAATTTAGACTAGATGAAATGAATTGAATGAAATAAAAGATCTACAAAATGAAATATCAAAGTAACAATAGAAAGCAAAAACTCAAAAAGAGAACTTTGAATGCTAGAAAATGTAGTGCAAAATTTACATAGGGACTGATTCACCTAGGTTGGTGAATGAGTCCCAATAGGGGTTTTTTCCAAAATTTTCAAAATATTTCAATTGATTTTTATTCTTTTTATGTTTTATGATCTAGATTCTAAGTGAAAATGCATATTTTGTTTGATTTTCAATGAAATAAGATGCAAAAATGAAAGCTATATGAACTTTCACTAATGTAAAATTTTGAAACCCTAGGATGCCAATTAACTAATGAAAATCCTAATGCAATGTTAATGCAAGCAAGATATAGAATTATAATGCACTCCAAATCAAAATTATGATCTAAATGCAAGTTCACCAAAATGAGATGAAGAAACTTGTAGGCTTTTCTAGAGTTTAAGACCTAGAATGACAATCTTTCTCACTCATTCAAGAAAAAACCCTTGAGATCTCAATTTGTAAAGGAGAAATAGATCTTGCAAGAAAGCTATCCTAGGAGATGATTTTAAAATAATAAGGGGTTCACACCAAGTAAGAACTTAGAAAGATAAAATTAAATCTAAGTTGTAACACTAAATGGCCTAGAAATGCAAATAAAGCAACACAGAAAGCTACAGAAAGGACTATGTGCACCTAGAAATTTGAAGATGGCTAGAAGGAGGTCTAAAACACTATAAAATCTATCTTTAATTTTGAGTGGTACTCGCTCACCAAGCTAGAAGAATTAGTCCAAAATCTAGATTTTTGTGTGAGAATAGGAATTTTCCCAATGGGTGTTTGAATCTACAAAAATTTAAATTTTGACTGAAACTAAGACTCATTCACCAGAAGTGGAAAATTAGTCTAGTTAGGTTTTTCTGAAGTTTCAAAGTATGTTCCCACTCTTCTCTCTCTACTCTTTCCTTCCTAATTGATTTTCAGATTTGAAACCTCGATTTTCAACCTATAGGTGTTCTCCAATGTTCTCCAAGGCTTGATGACAACTTTGACAACTTTGTGCACATTGAAAAATTTTCTCCAATCTTTCTCCTTAGGAAACATACAACCTAGACTGCAAATCACATAGAAAGGAGAGGTAATTTTATTTTTTTTAGTGGATAGGGGTTTTCCTTGGTCAAACCCCATTTTGGAAATAAAACTTTAAAATAGAATGAAATAGTAATGGAGAATGATGAATGAACAAAATAAGATGTTTCAACTCCCCAAACCCTATCATTGAAGTGTTGTAAACATGTGTGAAATGGCTCCAAAGTATGTAGATATTGACTCTTCAATGCGATAGATATTAAATGAAATGCTTACTTGAATCATGAAAGCTTACATCACAATTGTTAGCTCAAAAATAAACATGATGCATGAAGTCCTTGACATGATGATTGATGCTTGAATGCTACTCTAAAATACTTGATAATATACCCTTGAAGACAATGGAATTCTCTTGTGAATTCTTGAATTCTCTTGTGAACTCAACTTCACTCATTCAACTTGCTAAGTGTAAATTGAGTTAGGGGTATGTGCAGGATCATGATGGGCCAAAAAGTGGTGATATGATAAGTATGTGTAGGTAATGTGGATGATGACTTTTTTTTAACCCAAAATTGATGAAACAAAAAGGGTTTTCAAAGGATATTATTAGCTTTCCACCAATATAAATTATTCTTTACTTTGAATTTAATAAATAATTATTATTCATTTTCTATTTGAATTACGACTAAATTCCTAATTGATAGGCTAATTGAAAAACATCTATAGCTTTCAAATGGTATCATAAGTTTTTGAATTCAAAACATGTGTCACATTCTATGCTTCACATACTATAGGATTAAAAAAAAAATTGAATGTCATGAAGTCTTTACCAAGTTAAGGTGGTTAGACATACGAGTTTTTATATTTTTTAAAAGTTGTAATAAAAAATTCATAATTAATTATATACTTGGAAAGAAATTACAAAAAAATATGCATCACATCGAGGCATGAGTCCTCTACTTATATCTAAAATATTATATAAAAATATTATCATTTTGTTGTGGTTAGGGTCATAAGACAGACACCTAATTCTTATTTTTTCCCTAAAATTTAAGTACTACTGCATTGAAATTTTAAATTTTCACCAAATAGATTTTTTTTATTTAAAATAAACCTAGTAGTTTAGAAACTACATTCAATTTTCTATAGATTCTATTCTTACATATTTTTCAAATAATATAGATAACTTATTCAAATATTTATGTCAAGTTGCCTAACTCTGATTTTTTTGAATTTTTTGTCACTTAAGGGCCTATTTTTTCCATGATGATCCTACACATACCCTTAAATAAACTTGTATTTATACTTAATTATGGACGAATTCCTAAAATTACAACACTACAAGCTACAATTAGATCGAGTAGGATAAAATCTTGCCAAAAATTTTAATTAATTTTTATTTTGGGACACACTGGACTCATTCACCCAAGGTGGCGAATGAGTCCCACTAAACTTAATTTTTGGGACCATTTTTAAAAATGCTTAGAAATGTGTGAAACTAAGTTCAGGACCCAAAAACCTAGGTGGGAATCATTTGATCAAGGTGGCGAATGAGTCTTAGATCACTAAATTTGGTTCCATTCAACCTAAGACACCTAAATTATGATTGAGTAATGATTTGTGTCAGGATTATCCTCAAAAAGGTACATTAAATGAGGCTTGTAGATGTAAAATAAGGCCAATTCAAGCATAAGAAAGCCCAATTATTAATGAAAACCTTGGAAAAATGTGAAAGTGTGTTACAACACTTTAAATAAGGAAAGATTAAGGTTAAAAAGAGATTTATTAGGTGTAATTTATTAATAAAACCTTAGAAAAGTGTGAAAATGTGTTACAACACTTCACAACACTTTAGCAAGGTACAATTCATCTTCATTAGTTCATAAGGGCCCAAGACCAAATGTGAATGTTTCAAACTCATTACAACACTAAATCAAAGTGTCATTAAGCTCAATTTAGTAAGGAGGGCCCAAACAAGCATGAAAATGTCTCGATGGCATTTTTTGACATTACAATAGGTGTGTCTAATCATAACTAAAATAAAATAGATAAGACAGCTAGAAGTACTTTTTATTTGTCATTTGGAGTCAATTTCAATATATTTTTCACAAAAAACAAGTTATATTTGATATGAAAAATGATAGGAAACATGTACTAGTTTAAGATTCTTGTAAATAAACTTCTTGAAAATTATTTTCCTACTTAAATATGAAAGAGAGAATAGATAAATGATATTCTTCATGTAATTATTTTATTTCTAGATTAGTTAATATAAATATGATTCATGTTAGAAAAGGATTATAAGTGCATAATATTAATTTTTTCCGTACCTCATTCATGGAAAATTTTGATTATGATGATTAATGGTAACTATTTCTCATTAAAATTTAAGGGAATTATAGCTATTATATGTTATGTAAAGAAACAATAATAAAGTACATTGATGATTCCTCTTATTATGTCCTCATTCTAAGGGGTAGGTTAACTGATAGAGTGGATAAGAAGAATGGTGGATATAATAAGTTCAAGGGAAATGATAGATCTATGTCTCTCATTAAATTTAACATCACAAATTTCCAAGGTGGCTTCTTATTGGATTTCCTATTATAACAAAATTCTCCCATATCGTCTCCCTTAAATTCATTTCCTTGTTCTCTCCCTCCTTGAAAAATGAAACCAATTTTTGTCAAAGGGTTTGAATTTCTTCAATTTCCATTTGTATACATACTATTTTATTATAAGCTCACCCTCTTATAGTTTTCTCTCCAAAAACACCCCATGATTTGTTAATTGGTGATTCAAATCTCATATCACTTGCTTTATCATTCTTGAATATCTTGTATCTCCCTTTTAGGAAGATTTTATTTTATTCTTCATTTCAATACATTCTTTGAGAGATTAAAGCACCAAAAAACTTGATATCTACAAAATCATTCATTTCATTAGAATCTATTTGGAATTTTAGTGGTAAAATATTTATGTGATTTTTTTTTTCATTTTTTTTTCTACTAATATAATTATTTCCCAAAAATATTGGTTTTGTTGTGCCTATGAGGAATGGGTCACCTAGTGGAAATTGAGTCCTTGTAAGGGTGTCATGCTTATCTATCAGGGTCCTTTGATTTTAGATCTAATATTTCTTCTATGCCTATCCCACAATAAAAATTTCATAAATAAATCTTGTAGCTAAGTTTTTGTGTCTTGACATGGTTGATGACAACAAATACAAAAAAGCAAGATGGGTCTTCAAGCTCTCTTCAATCCACTTCAAACCTAAAACTTGCACATTCACAAAGAGTAAAAATGTTGTGCCATATATGTCCTTTACTTATTCAAACATTGTGTTAGTGTAAGTGATAAAACTTGTAATGAAAAGGAAGGAAATAATGGATGAACATAATGTTGCAACTCACCACCCTTCAATGGATTCCTTGAAGGACATAAGACATACATGTCTCTTTAAGCATCTTGGATCTTTATCTCCTAATTTTATTGAATGTTTGAATTCTTGGAGACTGTAGTGTCAAAAAAAGTGTACCTTGCTTGATTCAGGGATAATTAATGATAAATTGAACTTAATGTTGCCTTGTTTTAATGTTGTGAGGTGATTTTCACAACCACATTAGGTCTTTGACCAATTTTAAGGTAAAATAACTTAACTCTTCCCTAATTTAATGTTGTAAAATGTATTTATCTACACTGTCACATTCAATTTGTGAGGCTTGTAAATCAAGTGGACCTAATCTAGTGTTGTAATGTGTTTTGCACATTCACATTGGATCTTGTGTTTTTCTAGGCTATGTGGACCTCATTTTAATGTTGTAGATTCTATTTAATTACATTTTCACATTGAAATTTGTGTCCTTATCCACAAACCCCCTTTATATCATCATTAATAGGCCCCTAGGCCCCTTATCTTTGCATCCTAAGGCATGTTTTGACTAATATCTTGATAAAAACACTTTAAAACCCTAAAATATTAAAAACCCACCTCAAAAACCTCAAGGTGGGACTCATTCACCACCTTGGGTGAATGAGTCCCCTTAGGTGGGACACTTCCCCTAGTTGTGGCAAATGAGTCCCTTTTAGGGACTATTTCAAAATTGAGTGGGAAAATTGCAATTCTAACTTGAATTTTGATGAATGTTGGCCTTGGGGATCAAAATAATGGTCGTTCAAATTACTTTCCTATATAAAAAAGATTATAAATCATTATTTCATCCATTCATTATCCAAGAAACATAATCCTACATGATATCAAGTCAAGTAAGCAAGAATCAAGAATTCAAGATAGCATTCAAGCAAATTTCTAAGGTGTTCAAGGGAAAATTCTTCATCCATTGTTGCAGAAATTTAGGATCCATCATCATGGAAATATTTTAGTTGCATTATTTCATCATTTGGTTTAATTACCTAAACAAAGTTTGACCAAGGCAAACCCCTATTCCCTAACAATCAACATTTTTTTCTCTCTTTCTTTGTATGATTATAGATATAGGTGCTTTCAAGGCTTGGAGATGATTTGAGAATAGGTTTCAAAATTTTTGGAATCATCTTCCTATTTTCAAGGTCAAAATCTTCACAAAAATTCACAGCCCTAAAAATTAGGGTTTCATATTCAAACACCTGGAGGAACATATTTCACTTCTGAAATTATAGAAAATTCAAAGTGGACTCATTTTCCATTAGTGGTGAATGAGTCTCATCGTACCTAGTTTTCAAATTTTTTTATGGATTTGGATACCCATTTGGCTAAAACAGGCTTTGGTGAGGTTTTTTGGAATCAGGATTGATTCACCTAGAATGGAAAATGAGTCCCACCAAGTTTAAAAATTAGCATTTTTAGGATTTTAGAGCTCCATTTCATCTCCAACAAGATTCTAGGTGCACACTTCTAGTTTCAATGTAGTTTTTTTTTTTTGTTTCATGGTCATTTCTAGGTCATTTTTCTTTTATTTGCATACCATGCTATGTTTTCAAACATTTTCTTTTCCAAGTTTACACTTGGTGGTGAACTTCTCATTCAGCCTCTTCTAATCTGAAATCATACCCTAGGATACCCTATTGTCATATATCTTATATCTTTTGTTTGGTTGAGATCTCTAAGGTCATCATTGAATGTAAAGTATAGAAGATTGTTGCCTTAGGTCATAAACCCTAGTGGAGACAAAATTCCATGTTACATTTTGGTGAACTTGCTGTTAGCATACCATTTTTTTTATTTTGAGTTCATCATCCTAGAATTAGATTGCATTAACATTGCATTATGATTTGCATTAGTTAATTGTCATTCTAGGGTTTCAAAAAAATTCATTATTGAAAGTGCATATAGGTTGTATTTTTACATCTTAAATCATCAAAAAACATCAAAAAATTGCATTTGTATTTAGGATACACACAACACAGACTAAAAATCATAAAAAATCAATTAAATTTTTGTGAAAATTTTGAAAAAAATCCCTACTGGGACTCATTTGCCACCTTGGGCGAATCAGTCCCAGTGCAGCATTGAAACTGCCTTTTATAGCACCAAAAATCTTTTTTTTGCACTTTTGTTTGCTTCCATTAACTATCTCTATCAATTGGATTAGTTTTTGTTACATGCATTTCATTAGATCTAGCTTAAATTAGTTCATTTCATGCATTACTCAATTTCAAATTTGCATTTACAGCATTTCATCTTTCAAGATGTTGCATAATGTAATGAAAAAATCACCTTGTTTCAAATCTGAAAATAAAATTTCACTTTAGGTCATTGCATTGCACCTTTTTTTTACTTTTCCATGATATCATTTTTACTTTCAAGAGGTGTGGCTTTTATATGGTTAAAAATGGATTGCATAAATACAACATCCCCTCTTATGAGTTTAATTTAGATTACACCAATTAGCTCATTAAGAAACATGGTAATCATCAAACCATTGACGCAATCCTTAATATTACATTGCCCATTGGTGAGGATGGTAGTGTAGACAATCATAACAATCATATTTTTCTTCTCCTAATACCTCTCCTATTAGTGTCAAAGGTATCTTGGCGAAAGAAAATACAAGCATTGAGAGTATTGATTGTCCCTCTCCTCATCCCCCTTTGGAGGATATTAGACAACAAGAAGATGAGATCATAGAAACATTTCAAAAAATCACCTCACCTAGTCTCCACAGCCATGAAAATAAAAAGTGTCTTTCTCCTAATATCCCTCCTCAATGGAAATATGATAGGTTGGTGTTAGAATATATACCTATTAAGAGTCACAAGAATCTTCTCCTCCCTTCCCTAATGCTCCTACCATTTGGGAAAATCGATTTGGTAGGAATGAAAATCATGGTTGTCCTTCTCTTGAATATACCTCCCCTACTTGTGATGAAGCTACTTTACAAAATTTAACCATGGATGAACATATTACAAGCTCTCCTACTAGGGTAAATAATATGGCACAAGATAATGAGATCTTAGAGAAAAACATGACAATCAAATAGAGCCTTCCCTTAATCTCCCCACTATCGATAAACAAGAAAATCCAACCATTCATATTTCCCCTACTTGTAATGAAGTCATTCTAGAAGAACCAACCCTCGAATCTCAAGAATATGTGGTTTGTAGTTCTCCCAAAAACTCTCCTCCTAGGGGAGATATCAAGGTGCAAAAAAAGGATAGCATTGACAATAATGATACAATCTCCTTAGAAGAAGATGAAGAGGAAACCTTAGACTCTCACTCACTAAGGGATGTTAATATTATTCAACCTCAACTCATCCTTTACCCCCCTTCACACAAACTGCAAACTCAAAACAAACCCAAACTTATCCTTTACCCACCTAAGAATAATGTATCACAAAACTAATTCATAATACCATTGCTCATACATATAACAATAGGAATAATCTGAAACCAAGAAAAATACCTTCAACATCCCTCCCATTGTGTAATCCTATCCTACCTAACCCTATCTTCCTCGGTCCTCCTCATGGAAAGGAGTATGATCTTGTTGAGTATCTTAAGAATACTCTTGCTAAGATATCAATGTGGGACCTTATTCAAGCCTCCCCTCACTATCACAACATTATTCAAAGTTCCTTACAAAAATTTACTATCCCTTCTAATGTGAAATTGAATGACATAACAACCATGATTCAAGGAATAAACACTAATACAGTTTTCCACCAAAGTGAACTCCCCCCTTTTGAAGTGCAAAAACAAAATGAAGCTTTCATAGTAATATGTCAATACAAAAGAAAAGGTATAAAGTGAACCCTCATTTACAATGGCTTAGCCCTTAATGTGTGTAGTGTCACCCTTTTGGATAGGCTTGGTGTGGATAAATCAAACATTCAACTAGACTCTTTATCTATTAAGGGATTTGACAATAGAGGAAAACAACTGCTTGGCGTGATCACTTTGCCTATTACAATCAGGAAGGCCACATTGGAAACACTTATCCATGTTATGCCTCATGATCTCTCATATAATATTCTCTTAGGAAGACCGTGTGATGGAACCCCTCAAAAAAATCTTTTGGTGCCATTTTAAAATTTTGCAATACTTGGTTTGGACCCATGTTTTTGGCTTAGGGTTGTGTTCCTCATCACTGTTTTAGGGCTTGTGTTTCTAAAACCATTCAAGATTGACCTACGAGTCTAAAAAAACCCATAGCCATTCTAATTTTGCATTGACATGTTATTCCCAATCTCTGGTCATTCAGGTCATCACTTATGCCATTGAAATCATTTTTTTCAATGGCCCCATGGGTTTAGGTTTTTCATTCACCAAGTACATTTTTAGCACTTAAATTTTCCTATGGTTGGGTTCAATTTTTATAAAATCCCCTAAGGTCTTAATTTTTCATGCTCAAGGGTAAAGTTTCTTATGGGCCTAGTAATGGCCCCCCTCTTTTAAATAACTTATGTGGCATGTGTAGAATTAGGTTTTTACACTAGTCATTTGATCATCACAGACTAATCACCACCATTTCTTGTGTCCCCAAGGATTTTTATTCTTTATTATTCTATTTGCATGAGTTGTCAAGCATTAGCCACGTGTCTTGTGCATGGAGGGCCTTATCCCCTTGCTAAACATACTTGGTGCCATTAGAAGAGGATCAACAGTTGTCATTAAGTAATGTGGCAACATCTTGTATGCTACCCATGTGGTTTTATTTCATATTATTTTAAACACAAGGGCTAGTGGGTGATGGTCATGTGTCATGTCTAGTAGTGGAACCAATGCTTCCAAAAGGCTAGTAGGTGTAGCTTTGAGAAACATCAATGGTGGATGATGCAACACATGTTTTCATTAGGATTGTTCCCTGCATGCCCCTTTATATTCTTTCTTCATTAAAATAATCATATTGGCTAGCGAGTAAGATGACATTTTTCACTCCATGGTGGGACCCACCAGGCTATAGGGATGGTGTGTGTTTCTGGAGAATAGAGATTGATGGTCAATGGTAGGTGATGTGGGTCAATCTTGACCACTCCCCACCATCCTGTGAAGGTCCCATTTTTGTACCATTTTTTTTAGTAGGAAAGTGGGAAAATGCCATGTGGAACATTTTAAAGGATCATATGAATTCTGGTGGAGATAAGGTGTTGCTAAAATATTGGTTGAGACTATTATAAGATAAAAAATGGTGCTAAATTAGAATTCATTCATGGGTACACATGAAATTTTGGAAATATTTTTATGGTCATCAAATCTATCAAGTGTTGGTACATGTGGGAAGGTGAAATTGAAGTAAGGAAAAGTATGGGCTGGTATTATGAAGCTAAATCATGACCGCTCCCTATTGTCTTAGTGTGATGAATTGCAAGTAAATTAATTCCCACAGCTGAGTAGGTAAATGTCACATGATAGGTTAGTTTAACATTCGGCATGTGATTAATGTACAAAATAGGTGAATGTTTATCTCACTTGAGTTTTCTAATTGTGGAGAACAATCAAGTGCATGTGTTTAAATTTGTCATAACTAATCATCTTGATTGATTATCTGTTGATTCACTTCAAGGTATGATCAATGATTGAGGTTCAAAATCAAGGTAATTAATTCCCAATGATCTCACACAAGATTTCTTGGAAAATTAATGAAGAAACTCTCCAATTGCTCTATTTAATGAAGATTACCTACTTGTTATTCTCACCATTTTATGTTTTCAAGAATTAAGAGTTTTGGAGTGAGTGTGTGAAGTCTTCTTAACTAATTGTAGAATTTGAGCTTGTTATTTCTAAATTTGGTGGTCTTTGTCCTACAAAGATTGATAAGTTGTTTAGTCAAGAAATGGGTAAGGTAAGTGTGTCTATCAGCTTGGTCTGAAGGTTCAACAGACTCAACCCTCTTAAGTCTTAGGGTGATTCTCCCCAAACTAAATGAGATATGCCTAAAATCCTTGTGACTCTGAAGAAGAAAACAAGAGTTGTCAAGAAGTTTTCACAAGATTTTCTCAAGCTTGCTTATCATCTAAGAAGCTGAATTATCTTGGATGAATTGGTCAAGGGTAAGGAGAAGAAAATTGATAGGCCGGAGAGGGAAGCTACAAGAAAGAATAAGTATCACTGAGCTTATATGGGATGCCATCATTCTCCCATTGAAGTCTCAGATGATTCTTCTAATAGTGGAGCTAAAACTGATTTAGGTTTCCACCAGTATCTCATGGCCATGACTTATTTGATTGATTCTAAGGATGAGATGGTGATGGATACTCCACTTTCTGTTAGGAATGTATGCCTCAATTAATACAGGCTGAAACCTCCATTGGAGCAAAGTCAGTATGACATCTATATGTCTGGCTGACTAGCATATTGGTAACATCATGTTTTGTACAGGTCGTTGTGACTGAGTTTCTGTCTTGCCGAATGCTTTCATTGCGGAGCTATCGCTATGACAAGGAGTGTTTGGTATGACCTCTTAGTGCTCAGGAGACCTTTGGCTAACAGGCCATTCAATTGTGAATCAGGGAGACTCATGGCAACCACGGGCTTTGGGATAGCCTATAGCGGCTTGGTGAGAAGTCCCAACGAACAGTGAATGTCTCGCCGACAGGAATACATATGATGTCTTCACCATAACATAAAGATCCTGGTGTGAGGTCTTAGCGATAGATGAATGTCATGCCTACGGGGACACACTTTGGAGTCATCGATGTAACACTTAGGTTTTGTTATGAAGTCTGGGCGATGTGAAAATGTCTCACTGACGGAGGCTCAAGTGTTGGATATCAGGGTAACTCAAAGGTCCCGAGAAGATGTCTCAGCGAACATTGAAGGTCTCACCGACATAAACACCTTTTGGGATCTTCAATATAACTCTTGGCGATAGATGAACACTTCGGGGTAAGTCCTAGAGATCGGTGTGATGTCTTGGTGAAAGTAACATGTCTCGTCGATAATGCTTTATATTGAAACCTTTGGGGTAAGTCTTGGAGTTCGGTATGTTCTCTCGGTGAAATATGTAAGTCTTTCTGACTAGTGATTGGAGCTCGGTGTAACATGTGACTTTGGTATAACCTTTGATGACTCGTTATGATCTCCTAGCGAAAGTGATAGGTCTGGGCGACTTCTTGGTGACTTAGTGTAACACATGAAGCTCGATGGAATGTCTTGGAAATATCAGTTACTCTTGGCGACATCGGTATGAAGGTTATGTGGCATCGGTGAGACACTATTAGTGTCTCATCGAGATGCCAACACAGTTTGAATTCTATTGACCGAGTAAGACTTTTTGATGTGGCATCTCATGGACGAATAGGAGGAGCTAAATGTGAATCATTAGCAGTTGGTTCATTGTGATAGTTTTGTGAGGAAGTTCTATAGACATAGATCGACATGGATATACTTGGTGATTGTAGTTTGTGATCAGTTGGTTGCATCGACAGATTGTTGAGTGATTGTATCAGTGATGAATTCTATTCTGTAATGACTGTAATTTGAAAAGGTTCCTATACAAGTTTGTTCATGGCAAATGCCACTGTAAATAGACACCAGAAAGATAAGTTTGACATTTGTATGTAATCTCCATTACTGTAATACAAAGTGATTTCTCTTGGTGTGGTGGGTTTTTCTCCCGTAAGGGTTTTCCCACGTATATCTGGTGTTCAAGTGTGATTCTCAAATACTTTGTTTCTGTTATTTGTTTCATAGTGCATCTTAATTGGACTGTAATTATAAAATTTAAAAGTATATCTGCATTCTTTACTGAGGTATTGACATTAGGAGAATTGTTTCCGTATCTGATTTTTCTTACAAATGGTATTAGAGTCTAGCCAGTTGTGTTATCCTTGTGGGTACGTTGGGTTTTTTGTGTCAATTTTGTTTAGTGGGAGTCTTGTAGAGTTTGTTATTTTTGATTACAGGTTCAGATGGCTAGCACGTCTAGAAAGATTGAAATAGAGAAATTCAATGGCAGTAACTTTGAGTTGTGGAAACTCAAGATGGAAGATCTTCTAGTTGATCATGATCTGTGGATTGCTATGTCTAGAACTAAACCTACAAGCATGAAGCAAGAGGATTGAGACCTTGTAGATAGGAATTCTAAGGGGATGATAAGGCTCTATTTGGAAAAATTAATTCTTTTGAATGTGCATGAAGAGAAGACTGCCTCTTCTTTGTGGCAGAGACTAGCGTCTATTTATCAGGGGAAATGTTTGGTGAATAAACTCTTCCTGAGGAAGAAGCTGTATTCTTTGAGAATGCAGAAAGGAGGGTTTGTAGCTGATCATTTGAATGCATTTAATATGTTGATTGCTCAATTGACATCTGTTGGTGTGAAGACTAAAGAAGAGGATCACTGTATGCTTCTATTGTGTTCTTTGCCAGACTTATGGGATCATCTGGTGATGGCTATTGGGAGTACAACATCCAATTTCAAGATGGAAGATGTTGTTGGTTATTTGTTGTTAGAAGAGATGAGAAGAAAATCTTCTGAGATGGTGAAGGAAGCTCTTGTTGTCGGAGGAATACCAAAAGAGAAAGGCAAGAAGAAGGACAAGAAGTCCAAATCGAAATCAGACAGGAGATCAAAGTCTCCTGGCAAGAAGTCCAAGGTGAAGTGTTGGAACTGTGGGCAACCTGGTCATGTCCGAAAGGATTGTAAAGAGGAGAAGAAGAAGAAGTATTCTTCTGACAATGACTCTTCTCATAGTGATGCAGACGCCTTCATTGCTACCTTGGCCACACAGGCATCTGATGATGTCTGACTGATTGATTCTGTAGCATCTTTCCACATGACAAGTCATAGAGAATGGCTCATGAAGTATGAAGAATACGATGGTGGAAATGTTTACTTGGCAAGTGATTCTACTTTGGAGATAGTTGGTTGTGGAAGAGTTAGAATACAATTTCCTAATGGCAGAGTAAAGGGAATTAGTGATGTTATGCACATACCAGGTCTAGCTTGAAATTTGTTGTCTGTTAGTAAGCTTAATGATACTGGAGTACAAGTCTTATTCTCTAGAAGTGGTTGCAAGATGACTAGAGGTTCAATGGTGCTGGCTAGAGGTGCTCAAATTGGTACCCTGTACAAGCTAGATGCACAGGCTATTCAATGTAACAGTGTCTCTGGAAAGTCACCAAAAGTTGCTCATGGAGGTAAAAAGGGAACTATCCCTAATTATGTAAACTTAATGGAAGTAAAACTTCCTATAGAGAAGACTAGGCTTTGGCATCATAGGTTAGGCCACATAGGATAAAAAGGTTTAAAAACCTTGAAGAACAAAAACTTGGTTGAGGGGCTTGATGATTGTAATCTGGAATTTGAATTCTGTGAACACTGTATATATGGAAAGCAACATCATGTTTCATTTTATGACAGTCCTCATAAATCTTTTGGTTAGTTAGATTATATTCATTCAGATGTATTTGGTCCAGTGGATGTTCCTTCTTTGTCTAAATCAAGATACTATGTGTCGTTCATTGATGATTATTCAAAAAGAGCATTTGTTTATTTTTTGAAAAGTAAATCAGAAGTGTTCGGTCAATTTAAGGAATTTAAGAACCTTGTTGAAAATCAGACTGGTAGAAAAATAAAAAATTTAAGGACTGATAATGGTGGTGAATTCTATTATGATGAATTTAAAAGATACTATTTAAAGACCATGGAATTAAAAGACACAAGACTACACCTTATACTCCACAGTAGAATGGAGTTGCAGAAAGGTTCAATAGGACGGTGATGGAGAGAGCACGGAGTATGCTTAGTAGTGCTGGCTTGGAGGAGAAGTTCAGGGCTGACGCTACTGCTACTGCATGTTACTTGATTAATCGGTCTCCAAATTCTTCTCTTGTTGAGAAAACACCTTTGGAAGCATGGTCTGGTAAGAAACCATCTCTTAGACATATTAGAGTCTTTGTCTATGAAGCATATGCATATGTTCTAGATGTGAAAAGATCTAAGTTGGAGAACAAGGTTTTCAAATGTATTTTTATTGGCTATAGTGCTAACATTAAAGGATACAAGCTTTCGAATCCTGAAATAGAAAAGGTTGTATATAGCAGAAGTGTAATATTTCGTGAGCTAAAACCTTCCACCTTGGATCTGCAGTCAGAGACAAAGTTAGAAAATAATAAGGATGTAGCATTAATTCCTCCTACACCAGAGAAAGAGGAATTGAAAATTCAAAATGTACCTAAAACTAAGGAGAGCTCAAGTAGTTCTGAAAGTTCTGAAGAAGAAGAACCTTAGCCTCAGCCATTGAGGAGGTCAACCCGAGAAAGGAAACAACCAGATAGGTATGGGTTCTCATTGATTGATTCTACTTGTGCCTATGCTTTGATTTCTAGCACTGATGAGCCTAGGACTATAAAAGAGGCATTCAAAATGTTTGTTTTAGACTCTTGGTTGGAAGCCATGGAAGAAGAGATGGCATCTTTAGAAAATAATGAAACTTGGAGTCTGGTGCCCTTGCCTGAAGACAGAAAACCTGTGGGCTACAAATGGGTATTTAAGAAAAAGTTTGGTCTAGATGGTAGTGTAGAAAAGTACAAGGCAAGACTAGTTGCAAAGGGTTATTCCCAGGTAGAGGGAATTGACTATGGGGAAATATTTTCACCTATAGCAAAGCTGACATCTATTAGATTTTTTTTGTCACTTGTAGAGGCATATGATTTAGAGGTTGAACAGATGGATGTGAAGACAACATTTCTTCATGGTTATTTTGAAGAAGAAATCTATATGTCCTAGCCTGAGCACTTTGTTGAAAAAGGTAAATAAAAACTGGTATGCAAATTAAAGAAGTCTCTGTATGGGTTAAAGCAGTCACCTAAAATGTGGTACCAGAAATTTGATACTTTTGTATTGTCTTTGGGATTTGTGAGATCAAAATCTAATCATTGTGTATATTACAAAGCTAAAAGTGATCGAGTTCTTGTTATTGCTCTCTATGTTGATGATATGTTGTTCATAGGCAATAGTAAGCTAATGATTTCTTATCTTAAGTCTCAGTTGTCTACTAAGTTCAAAATGAAGGATCTTGGTGCAACAAGGTATATTCTGGGGATGGAGATAACTAGGGACAGGAAGAATAGAAAGCTTTGGCTTAGTCAGAGTAAGTATGTTAGGACTGTTCTTGAGAGATTTTGTATGAATAATTACAAATAGCTAGTGGTTCCAGTCATGAAGGGAACAAAGCTATCTGTTGACGACTGTCCAAAATCTCCTACTGAGATGGAGGATATGACTAGTGTACCCTATGCTAGTGCGGTTGGTAGTCTCATCTATGCAATGTTCTATACAAGGCCAAACATTGCCCAAGTAGCGAGAGTTCTTAGTCGATTTATGGCTAATCCAGGTAGAACACATTGGGATGTTGTAAAGAGAGTTGTTAAATATTTGAAGGGCACTTCATATTTTTCTTTCTGTTACAATGGGAACTTGGTTGAATCACAGAGGAATCTCAATATTCAAGGTTATGTGGATTCCGATTGGGAAGGGGACATTGACAGCAGGAGGTCCACCAGTCAATACATATTCATGATGAATGGTGGTGTAGTGAGTTGGATGAGCAAGCGGCAGGCTATAGTCACTTTCTCCACTACGGAAGCTGAATACATGGCAGCTACTCATGCTTGTAAGGAAGTTGTATGGTTGAAACATTTTTGTTCTAACATTGGTTTTGGTGTATGAGAAATAACTATTTTCTGTGATAGTCAGAGTGCAATTTGTCTAGCAAAGAACCCTACTTTCCATGCCAGGATGAAACATATTGATGTGCAGTACCACTTTGTACAAGATATGGTTGAGGATGGAAAGGTCAGTTTGGAAAAGGTTGATACTTTGGAGAATGTTGCAGATGCATTGACAAACCTAGTGAGCACAAACAAGTTCAGGTGGTGTGCCAGTTCAATGGGCCTTAGTGCCCATGATTTTCAGTAAGTTTTAATTATGCTCTAGAGGTTCCTGTACGATCATCATCATGTGGGAGATTGTTAGGCATGTATGCCTCAATTAATATAGGCTGAAACCTCCATTGGAGCAAAGTCGGTATGACATCTATCATGTCTGGCCTACTAGCATATTGGTAACATCATGTTTTGTATAGGTCACTATGACCTAGTTTCTATCTTGCCGAATGCTTTCACTATGGAGCTATCGCTATGACAAGGAGTGTTTGGTATGACCTCTTAGTGCTCAGGAGACCTCTGGCCGACAGGCCATTCAATCGTGAATCGAGAAGACTCATGGCAACCACGGGCTTTGGGATAGCCTATAGTGGCTCAGTGAGAAGTCCCAGCAAATAGTGAATGTCTCACTGATAGGAATACATATGATGTGTTTTCCATAACATAAAGATCCTAGTGTGAGGTCTTAGCGATAGATGAAAGTCATCCTGATGGGGACACACTTCAGATTCATCGATGTAACACTTAGGTTTCATTATGAAGTCTGGGTGATGTGAAAATGTCTCACCAACAGAGGCTCAAGTGTTGGCTATCGGGGTAACTCAAAGGTCTCGAGAAGATGTCTTAGTGAACGTTGAAGGTCTCACCAAAAAAAACACCTTTTGGGATCTTCAGTATAACTCTTGCCAACAGATGAACACTTCGGGGTAAGTCCTAGAGCTCGGTGTGATGTCTTAATGAAAGTAACATGTCTCACCGATAGTGCTTTATGTTGAATCCTTCGGGGTAAGTCTTGGAGTTTGGTATGATCTCTTGGCGAAAGATGTAAGTCTTGCCGACTAGTGATTGGAGCTCAGTGTAACATGTGACTTCGTTATAACCTTTGATATCTCACTATGATCTCTTGGCGAAAGTGATAGGTCTAGGCGACTGCATGGTGACTCAGTGTAACACATGAAGCTCGATGGAACGTCTTGGCAATATCAGTTACTCTTGGAGACATCGATATGAAGGTTATGTGGCATCGGTGAGACACTATTAGTGTCTCACCGAGATGCCAACACAGTGCAAATTATGTTGACTGAGTAAGACTTTTTGATGTGGCATCTCATGGATGAATAGGAGCTGAATGTGAACCATTAGTAGTTGGTTCATTGTGACAGTTCTATGAGGAAGTTCTACAGATAGAGATCGACATGGATATACTTAGTGATTGCAATTTGTGATCGGTTGGTTGCATCAACAGATTGTTGAGTGATTGTATCAATGGTGAATTCTATTCTGTAATGACTGTAATTTGAAAAGGTTCCTATACAATTTTTTTCATGATAAATGTTGCTATAAATAGACACTAGAAAGATAAGTCTTACATTTGTATGTAATCTCCATTATTGTAATACAAAGTTATTTCTCTTGGTGTGGTGGGTTTTTCTCCCGTAAGGGTTTTCCCACGTATATCTGGTGTTCATGTGTGATTGTCAAATACTCTGTTTCTGTTATCTATTTCAGAGTGAATCTTAATTGGATTTAATTGTAAAATTTAAAATTATATCTGCATTCTTTCCTGGGGTATTGATGTTAGGAGAATTGTTTATGCATCTGATTTTCCTTACAGTTTCAATAAGGACACTAAGCAGGTATACTTACTTTATTGTTGATAAGGAAAAGTGGCACCTTGTTCCCTTTTTGAGTTGATGCTTAGTTTTTGGTCATTTGCGCTAACTCACTGTCTATGGTTCATGTGTTGTGATGTGGGTCTCTTTTTGTTTTTCCCTTCGGTGTTAATGGTGACATTTCCTAGTTTAGTATGAAATTGCATATTTTTTATGTTGTGATGGTGACTCCTTTTGAAGACTAGTGGGTCTTCTTTGATGAATAGGTTTTTGGAGTTTTTCTTTTGGCATACCTTTGTCCAACAAATGATTACTTGTAATTATTGGGAATATCTTTCACATTCTTGTGAAATTCATTTTGAAATAAAAGTGAAATGTAGGTGTAATTGAGCCTGATGCTTGTTGCTCCCTTGTCTTATAAAATGGATTTCAAGGTTAATTATAAGGAGAGGTCAATGGGTAGTTTTTCTTTGAGTGGGTTATACATAGAGACAAAATTGGATACTGAACTATCTGGTAATATGTTTTAAGGATAGGGTATGTGCAGGATCGTCATGGAAAAAATAGGCCCTTAAGGGGCAAAATATTCAAAAACATTAGTGTTAGGCAACTTGACATAAAATTTTGAATATCTATATTATTTAAAAAATATGTAAGAATAGAATATGTAGAAAATTGAATGTAGTTTCTAAACTACTAGGTTTATTTAAAAATAAATAAAATCTATTTAGTGAAAAATTGAAATTTCAATGCAATAGTACTTAAATTTCAAGGAAAAAATAAGTAGGTGTCTGTTTGACCACTCTAACCATAATAAAATGATAATATTTTTTTATAAGATTTTATATATAAGTAGAGGACTCATGTTCGGACGTGATGCATGTTTTTTTGTAATTTTTTTCCAAGTAAATAATTAATTATGAGTTTTTTATTAAAACTTTTAAAAAATATAAAAACTCGTATGTCTGACCACCTTAACTTGGTCAAAACTTCATGAAATTTATTTTTTATTTTTTTAATCCTATAGTATGTGAAGCATAGAATGTGACACATATTTTGGATTCAAAAAATGTGATACCATTTGAAAGTTATAAATGTTTTTCAATCAACCTATCGATTAGGACTTTAGTCATAATTCTAATAGAAAATGAATAATAATAATTTATTAAATTCATATTAAATCCTAATTTATATTGGTGGAAAGCTGAGAATCTCCTCTAAAAACGCTTTTTGTTTCATCAATTTTGGGTAAAAAAAAGTTGTCAGCCACATACCCTACAAATACCCATAATATTGCCACTTTTTGGCCCATCATGATCCTACACATACCCGATAAAGTTATTCAATATGTATATGTTTTTTTATAATGACAGTGATAATATTTATATAAGAATAGTATAAAGTTTCTACATGTTACTCTCCTATGTACAGATTATACAGACTATGAGTAATATAATCAATGGTTATCTTATTTGTATTTGTTGGCTTCCAATAGATGCACTGCTCTATTCTTGCTCATTAATTCAATGAATGTATGTAAATGATTGAATACAATAGTGAGTTTGAAATAAGTCATGTATGAGGATGCTAGTACGAAGTAAATTATGGAGATGATCAGTGGGAATATTGTAATACAATATTTTCAAGGCTTTGGGTACTGTCAAATATAAAATTGTTATCTAATCATGTGGGCATTGGGTTTGACTCTATTCCAAGAATATGGCACTAGTTTAGCAAAGTAATTATAGTCCAATTATGGTGACCAATTCAACAGCTAATTAAAAAATTAAAATCAACTTATTTATTAGTCTTTGTTTGGGTGTGTGTAAAACTTAATGAATTACATTTTCTCTTGTTTGATTTAGGCCCTTCCATGAAGGTCAACCAAATCTTTAGGGTTTTTGTATATTAAACATTTAAGGAGAATCATCTATTTATTTTGTGTTTGATACCTAGACACACTAGTATCTATAAACATAATGTTTAAGATTATCCTCCTTGGTTTCACAAAGCCAGAAGTGAAGACGTAAAGGCCTAAAAACCCTTACTTATGTGTTGGCCAATCCTTACCCTTATTGATAATTGATTTCCAAAAGTTCATAGGTATGTGGTAAGAATAATTTTGGTTCTTTAAAATCATCAATAGAAATGGTGACTCCGTCAGGGAGAATCAAAGGAGTATCCATTTGGAAAGAGTCAATAATTTGGTGAATCTCGACATCTAGTTTAGATATTAACAAGTTTTCAAACTTGGAAGTGATTTTTTTGTAGCAACATTAAATGAATTTATGTGTGACTTTGTTGTTGCAGAATATCCAAAACAAAATTCATCTTTGAAGGAGCTTCATATTGCTTGAAGTCCAATCCTTTTTGAAGAGAGGTAGCGACTTTTTCTAAAAGAAACAGCTAAAGATGTGAAGAGAAGTTTAAGATCTACCAAGATTTCCATTCAAGCAGAAAAACATAAAACTATAACATATCAAGATATTCTCCATATTTTGGTTTTTAAGAAGCATAAATATGTATATGAAAGCCATATTTGTAGGTCTTGACAAAATTTGATTCCCTATAAAGGGAAAATTAGCACTAAGAAAGGGAAATAGTAGTGATAGGCTTGCATACTTCTATATTACTTGATTGTAACCTCTACTATGAAGTGAAGTGTGCAATATTTTTGAAGAAACTCATTTAGAAGGTCTTAAGCAAGTTGATATCAAAATATTCATTATAAAAGCTTAAGATTATATTGTAAGAGAAGTTTGAAGTGCCCTGAGTAACAACAAATTTGATACTAAAAGGCTTGTAAAGGTTTAAGAAAATGTATCATCAACCTATGTATCCTAGTGTGCATCCCCTATCATGTAATAAAAGAAGTTTCAGCATTGAAAGGTACATGGCCATAAATTTTGATAGCATTTGTGGTTATCCAAATGTTATTCCATCTAAAATCAAAAATAAGCTAGCAAATTTCATTGGTACAAAGTGTGAATCAACAAGTAAGCATTTGCAAGAATTCAAAAAATTTAATGGTTGAATTTGAGGTAGATCATGAGGATGTAATCATGAGGTTGCTTGTTCAATCTTTGATAGGAGATGTAAGGGACTAGTTCTCTAACTTACCCTCCTACTCTATTTATTCTTGGAGTGAGTTCAAAGCAGTGTTCATGAAGCAATTTGGTGAAAGAATCAATGCTAGTTCTATGATCAATAATTTTATGGGAATTGAGAAAGAAGAGGATGAGCTAGTTCTAGTATTTAACCAAATATTTGCTAAAAAATTAAGGGATATTCCTAAGGATTTGAGATTGAGTGATGCAGTGTGTTTGGTTGTTTATTTGGGAGCTTTTGATAATGAGATTAGCTATCTAGTAAGAGATAAGGATCCTTGAATCTTACATCGGGCCTATGGTATAGCCATGGACATTGAAAATACCCAAAAATATGGAATGCACAAAGGCCATTTGAATACAAGTGTCTACTGCCCTGGGACTCTAAATATTGATGAAAGGTGTAAGTCAAAAATTGAAAATGAATGTTATAACACTCACATCCCTATTGCTTCAGCTTACACATCACTCCATATTGTTGATCAGATAGATCCCCAAAAAAATGATCATAGTTTTCATATTTCAAATGCATGGTCTAGAGAATAGAAGGAGGTATGTGTGATTATCCCTTGATGCAAGTTTTCTAATCAAGGAATGAAAATGGGCTCAAGTATTCAACATGGTGAATCAACCTAAGTGATTGGGGAGGTTAAAGTAGTATGTGAAAATAACTAATCTAAAGAGCAAGAGCCTAGCTGTATGTTTGATATCTGTCTAAGCTTTGATTGTTTTGAAGAATCCACTACCTATGCTCCTATGGAAGATATAAGACTAGTCATTCAGTCTAAAACTTCTTAACATAGTTGCAATGTTGGTGAGTCCCCTTTTTGTAGTAATGATGATGGCATTAAGTATGATCATCCCTCTATTGATCATGATTATCCTCATGAAGAAGAGATAGAATCATTTGCTACAAATGAGAAATGGGATGATAATGATGGGAACAAATGTTTGCTTGAGAAGGAACGACTTTCTTCTTGTGAAGAGTTTTCAAAATATGAGTCAGAGATGTTAACTATATAGGATGTGAATGAAGTTGAAAACCTATTTGTATGCTCTTCTAGTGATTTTGAATGCAATAAAGATATGAAAAATTTAGACCTTCATGGTAAAGAGGATGAGGCTTTTATGAAAATAATGGATGTGATGAAACCCCCTTATTTGATGATCCTTATTGGTGCAAAGATAATCCACTCTTTGAGAATTTTGATGATGCATCTGACACATGGTTAGAATGCAATCTTGAGCAAACAAAGCAACACATTGACGAGCTCCTAGAGGGAATTACTTATGAATTTTTTACATTTTAAATAGATGTTGCACACAAGGTTGATTATCATGATGCCAAATACTTGGGAGATTATGAATACTTTTAGCTTCTAGTTTAGCTGGAAGGTATATTGGTGGAGCATGACAATAAGATAAAGAACAAGAAATGTTATTTTCAATATGCACATGTTTCATGTGATTATGAATTTTTTTAGCTTATTCCTAAGTATACAATGAAGAATGAAAAATTATATTAGCAATGATATGCTTAGAAAATTTGAGAGATATGCTAGTGACAATGTTTGTAATCAAGCATATTTCACTAGTAACCGTATTTTTATTCTTATAGAAAGAAGGTTATAAATGCTGTAATGGTATAGTGAAATTAAATATGGGTTGAGGGAGATCAAATCCTTCAACATATTGGTTTTTGATAGAGGCAATCATCATCCTTAAGTTTAGTGGCTTGGTGCCACTAAATTGAATTCACGTCAGGTAAAATTGCAAGGTGCATACTAAAAAATTTCACCTTAGGGGAAGGCTTCAGATAAGATGGAGATTTGATCTCCTAGTTTAGGTCTTTGTGGCCTATGTAAAAACTGTATATATGTTGGTTTTCCATGTTTTGTCTTCTATTCTTGGTCTCCTTCACCCACAATTATGGGATCTCACCATGCTTGCAAGAGGCATGTGTCCTCAACAAGAGCCACTGATGGAACCCCTCAAAAAATTCTTTTGGTTCCATTTTAAAAATTTGCAATACTTGGTTTGGACCCATGTTTTTGGCTTAGGGTTGAGGGTTGTGTTCCTCATCAATTTTTTAGGGTTTGTGTTGTTAAAACCCTTCAAAATTAACCTTCGAGTCTAAAAAAACCCTTCACCATTCTAATTTTGCATTGACTTGTTTTTCCTAGTCTTTGATTATTGAAGTCACCACTTATGCCATTGAAATCATTGTTTTGATTAGCCCCATGGGTTTAGGCTTGTTGGTCACCAAGTACCTTTTTAGTGCTTAAATTTTCCTATGGTTGGGTTTGAATTTTCTAAAATACCTAAGGTCTTAAGTTTTTGTACCCAAGGGAAGGTTTCCCATGAGCCTAGTAATGGCCCCCCTCTTTTAAATAGCTTTTGTGGCATGTGTAGAATTAGGTTTTTACCCTGGTCATTCGATCATTGCAAACTGATCACCATAGTTCCCCATGCACATGAGAATTTTTATTCTTTATTATTTTATTCACATGGGTTTTCAAGCATTAGCCATGTTTCTTTTGCATATGCGAGACTGGTCCCCTTTGTAAAGATAGTTGGCCCCGTTAGAAGAGGATCAATGGTTGTCATTAAGTAATGTGGCTACATATTGGCCACTCCTTGCATGCATGTGTTGTTTTATTTCATATTACTCTAAACACATTGGATAGTGGGCGATGGTCATGTCATGTCTAGCAATGGGACCAATGCTTCCAAAAGGCCAATGGATGTAGCTTCGAGAAAGATCAATAGTGGATGCCACAACATGTTTTTTCATCAGGTCCATTTCCCACGCACCCATTTGATTCCTTTCTTCACTAAAATAATCACACGGGCTAGCGGGTAAGATGGCACATGTCACTCCATGGTGGGACCCACCAGGCTATAAGGATGGTGTGTGTTTCTAGAAAATAGAGATTGACAGTGGATGGCGAGTGATGTGGGTTGATCATAACCACTCCTCGTCATCCAATTAAGGGCCCACTTGTGTCCCATGTTTTTCAGAGGGAAAATTCCACATGGAACATTTCAAAGGCTTAGATGGATTTTTGTGGAGATAAGGTGCTACCAAAATATTGGTTGAGACTATTCTAAGATAAAAATGACACTAAATTAGAACTAATTCTTTGGCATGCATATGAAATTTGGGAAATAGTTTTATGGCCGTCAAATTTGTGAGGTGTCAGTACACATGGGAAGGTGAAATTGAAGTAAGATAGAGCACGATATGATATTCTGAAGATAAATCATGATCGCTCCCTGCTGTCTTACTGTGATGAATTTCAAGTAAATTAATTCCCATGGGTGAGTGGGTAAATGTGACACGACAGGTTTGGTTAAATGTTAAGCATGTGATTCTTGTGAAAAACAAGAGAATGTTTATCTCACTTGAGTTTTCTAATTGTGGAGAAGCATCAAGTGCATTCATTTAACTTTGTCATAATTAATCATCCTAATTGATTGCTCGTTGATTCACTTCAAGGTATGATCAATAGTTGAGGTTCAAAATCAAGGTAATTGATTGTCAATGCTCTCACACAAGATTTCTTGGAAAATTAATGAAGGTACTCTACAATTTCTCTATTTAATGAAGATTACCTACTTTTTATTCTCACCATTTTATGTTTTCAAGAACTAAGATTCTAGTAGTGAGTGTGTGAAGTTTTCTTGAATAATTACAAAATTTGAGCTTGTTATTTCTAAATTAGGAGGTGTCTTTGTCCTAAGGAAATTTGATAAGTTGTTCAGTCAAGAAATGGGTAAGGTAAGTGTGTCTTTCAGTCTGGATTGAAGGTCCAAGAGACTCAACCCTCTTGAGTCTCAAGGTGATTCTCCCCAAAGTGAACAAGATATTCCTAAAGTCTTTGTGACTCTGAAGAAGAAAACAAGAGCTATCAAAAAGTCTAGATGGGATTTTCTCAAGTGTACTTATCATCTGAGAAGCCGAATTAACTCAGAGGAATTTTTCAAGGGTAAGGAGAAGAAAATTGATAGGCCTGAGAGGGAAGCTATGAGAAAGAATAAGTATCACTGGGCTTATATGGGACGTCATCATTCTCCCATTGAAGTATCAGATGATTCTTCTGACAATGGACCTGAAACTAATGTAGATTACTAAATTATCTCATAGCCATGACTGATTTGATTGATTTTGATGATGAGGTGGCCATAAGTACTCCACTTTCAATAAGTAAATCAAGTGGGAATACTTACTTTGCAACTGACAAGGAAAAGTAGCACCCTATTCCCTTTCTAAGTTGGTGCTCAGTTTTTTGGTCCTTTGTGCTAACTCATTTTCTTTGGTTGATGTGTTGTGATGTGGGTCTCTATTTTTTTGAGCCTTCACTATTGATTGTGACATTTCCTAGTTCAGTGTGAACTTGCTTGTTTTTTATGCTATGATGGCGACACCTTTTGAAGACTAGTGAGTCTTCTTTGACTAATAGTTTTTCAAAGTTTTTCTTTTAACCTACCTCTGTCCTATAAATGATTGCTTGTAACTGATTGGGAATATTTTTCACATTCAGGTGAAATTCATTTTGAAATGAAAGTGAAATGTAGGTGTAATTCAAATTGGTACTTGTTGCTCCCTTTTCTTATAGAAGGGATTTCAAGGCTGATAACAAGGAGAGGTTAGTAGGTAGTTTTTCTTTGAGGTAGTTATACACAAAACAAAATGGATACTAAACTCTCTGGTAATATGTTCCAGGGATAAATTCAATCAATATGTATATGGTTTTTTGATAATGAAAGTAATAATACTTATAGTAGAATAGTATAAAGTTTCTACATGTTACTCTCCTATGTATAGTTTATACAGACTATGAATAATATAACCAATGGTTATCTTATTTGTCTCTATTGGTTTCCAATAGATGTACTACTCTATTCTTGCTCATTAATTCAATGAATGCATGTAAATGATTGAATATAACAGTGAGTTTGAATTAAGTCATGTATGAGGATGCTAGCAAGAAGTAAATTATGGAGATGATAAGTGGGAATATTGTAATGCAATATTTTAAAGGCTTTGGGTATTGTCAAATATAAAATTATTATCTAATCATATGTATATTGGGTTTGACTCCATTCCAAGAATATGGAACTGGTTTAGCAAAGTAATTATACTCCAATTGTGGTGAAAAATTCAACAGTTGATCAAAAAATTAAAATAAATTTATTTATCAATCTTTTTCTGGATGTGTGTGAAATTTAATGAATTACATTTTCTCTTGTTTAAGTTAGGCCCTTCCATGAAGGTCAGCCAAATCTTCAGGGTGTTGTGTCTATTAAACATTTAAGGAGATTCATTTGTTTATTATGTGTCTGATACCTAGACACACTAGTATCTATAAACACGATGTTTAGGATTACCCTCTTGGGTTTCACAAATATCAAAGTGAAGAAGTGAAGGCCTAAAACCCCTTACTTATGTGTTGGCTAACCCTTTCCCTTACTTATAATTGATTCCCAACAAGTTCATAGGTATGTGGCAAGAATAAGTTTGGTTCTTAAAAAATTAGAAACACCATGGATTCATGCAATAAAGGAGGAACCTTCTACTCTTCATCATAAAATGAAATACATCTAGAACAACAAATTGTACACACTTGAAGCTGACCCTAACCCAAATAGTTGTTTGAACACTAAAAAAAAAAAGGAAAATCATTTCAGAACATTAACACCAACTACACAAGTGGAACCTGTGTAGAAAAAATACAAAGAATAACATATCAAGGAAGTCAAAAAGCTATTAGAAGATGATAGGTGTTCCTTATATTTCGAACATACATTCATGGGAGAATAAAAGATCATACAAAAGACTCTAAGAAGGGAAAATAAAATGTGGTAATTTCAACACAAGATTCAAAAGACACTTCGAAAGCATCCACCTGAATGAATTTAGAACAAAAGACAACAAATTACATGACAAACTTTGACGAACTTAATCATGAACAACCACATAAACCAAAAGAGATGAAAAAGATTTATGGAAAAGGTTATGAGCTTAGGAAACAACTTAGATATAGTAGAAAAGGATGTGGTGCTAAACAACAAGGTATTCATGTCCCTGTAGTACCTAACACACAAGAAAAGACTCATGATCTTTGTTATCATCCTATGATAGAAATAAGCAAACCTTCACTTAACATCAACACTATTACAAAAGATTCCATGAAAGAAACACACGAAACAAGAAAATATTCACTTAATGTCAATGTAATCATGCAAAACACTAATGATTTGAATTTTTTAGTTTTTACATCCTCCTTTCAAGGAGAAAATTAAATCTTGCAATCTAAGGAAACTTGCCTCAGTATGACATCTAGTACTAAGCAAGAGATATCTTTGTCACACAATAAAGGAACATCTTCACCTATTGATCAGGAGATTATCTTGGCCAGAATCCTCCAAGATCACTTGATATCTCTTCCTCCAAGAACTTGAAAGAAATTTTACTACAAGAATTCATTTTTCACATATCATAGAGTTCATGGTCATGATACTAATGAATGTAATGCTTTAATTGATAAAATTAAACATCTGAAGGAGTGTGGTGATCTTCCTTCTATTGAAGCACCTAATTCCTCTAACTAATACTTACTTTCATCCTATTTGGCTCACCTTTTTCCTAAACTAAGTGGGGGCAAGGGGTTAGTTATCCTCCTCCTTGCATGTCACTTTTTATTGTCTTTGTTGGCTAGCTAACCACCTTTCATGTATATATAGGAGAAAGCTTGGGATACAGATGACAAGCCTTAAGTTGGCTCGCATGTGACATACTACCTTTTAAATGACGTAGGTTATCACAAACATATGACTTAGCATAGGGATTTTTGAATAAGCTCTCATATCTTTCTTTACTTTAAAGCAATTTCTCACAACAATGGTGTTAGCAACTACTTTAAAGTGGGGGCATACATTAACACTCATATTTCATTGTGAGATTTTCTTTCTTCTTGCAATGTGTCCTTTTCTTGGTTGTGTTATTGGCTTTGATTACCTATAGGAGCATGATATTTCTTTGACTTTTCCTCTCTTGGAAATGTTAGGCACAATGTTCCCTAAGAAGAGACCTTGCACGAACTAAGAAAAATCCCTTTGTACAAATCTTGTGCTATTTTTTCATTTACAATGTCTTTGAGTTTCAAGCATACAAAGTCTTGCTTGCCTCATGGAGCTCGAGGATCATTTTTGTGTGGCACCTTAACAAAGTTATCAAGAGGTATAACTTTGGTATGGTTGAACGGGAAGCCCAATTTGAGGCATGAATTTCCCCATAGCCACTTGTGTGTGTGTGAGTGCATACCAGCCATCAGTGTATGTTTCTGACCTTTTAGGACTTCTCACTTGACATACAACTAGGAGTTTTGTTACCTTAGAGTGAGTATCCATTTTTCCCAAAAAACAACCTAGATTTGATCCACATCATCTTGGATAAACAGTCGAAGCTTGATCCACCTTTCTATTTTTAGTTATTTGTGTTCTTCTCTTCCTTCTAGTTATTGTCATTTGATGATCACATATCTTGTTCTGATGTAAATCATTCACCTTGTTTGTGTCCTTTTGTGCTTATTTTAGTTTGACTTAGGATCTTGGATCCTGGGGGCTTGACCACCACTTTCATATTTTTTATCCTAAACCATCCACATTGGTATGATTAGACCCCTCTTGAATGTCTACTTTAGTACGATTTTGAAGTAATTTCATCCTCTCACTAAATTGGGGGCTAAATGTGGTGTGGCGAAAAAAGTGCACCTTGCTTGATTTAGGGATAATTAATGATAAATTGAACTTAATGTTGCCTTCATTTAGTGTTGTGAGGTGATTTTCATATCCACATTAGGTCTCGGGCCCATTTAAAGCTAAATTAACATAATTCTACCCTAATTTAATATTGTAAAATGTATTTATCTACACTTTCACATTAAATTGGGAGGCTTGTAAATCAAGATGACCTAATTTCTAGTGTTGTAATGTGTTTTACACATTCACATGGGATGTTGTGCCTTTCTAGGCTATGTGGACCTCATTTTAATATTGTAGAGTGTGTTTAATTACACTTTCACATTGAACTTTGTGTCCTTAGCCCCAATCACCCTTTACATCATCATTAATCGACCCATATTGCCCTTATTTTTGCATCTTGAGGCATATTTTGACTAACATCCCAATAAAAACACTTTGAAATTCTGAAATCTTGAAGACCCACCTCAAAAACCTCAAAGTGGGACTCATTCACCACCTTGGGTGAATGATTCCCCTTAGGTGGGACAGTTCCCTAGTTGTGGCAAATGAATCCCTTTTAGGGGTTTTTTCAAAATTGAGTGGGAAAACTACAATTCTAACTTGAATTTCGATGAATGCTAGCCTTGGGGATCAAAATAATGGCCATTTGAGTTCCTTGCCTATATAAAAAATCTTCTAAATAATTATTTCATCTATCCATTATCCAAGCAACATATTCTTACATCATATCAAGTAAAGCAAGGAAGAATCAAGCATTCAAGATAACATTCAAGCTCATTTCTAAGGCATTTAGGGGAAAATTCTTCATCCATTGTTGCAGCAATTTAGGATCCATCATCATGGAAAGGTTTTAATTGCATTATTTCATGTTCATTATTCATCTTATTTCATAATTTAGTTTAATTACCTAAATGGGGTTTGACCAAGGAAAACCCTATTCCTTGGCAATCAACATTTTCTCTCTTTATTTGTGTGATTGCAGATCTAGGTGCTTTGAAGGATTGGAGATGATTGGAGAATAGGTTTCAAAAATTTTGGAATCATCTCCATATTGGAAAGGTTAAAATATTTACAAAAGTCACTTAAAGCCCCGAAAATCAAGGTTTTGGATCCAGACACCTAGAGGAATAGAAAGAGCAGACTGAGAGCTACAAATTCCACTTCTGACTTTCCAAAAAAAATCAAAGTGGAATCATTATGAGTCCCATTGTACCTCCTTTTTAGATTTTTTTTTATGGATTTGGATACCCATTTGGCTAAAATAGGCTCTAGTGCAGTTTTCTAGAATTGGGACCGATTCACCTAGAATGGCAAATGAGTCCCACCATATTTAAAAATCAAAATTTTCAAGATTTTAGAGCTCCATTTCATCTCCAACAAGATTCCAGGTGCACAGTTCGAGTTTTGCAATTTTTTGTTTTGATTCATGGTCATTTATAGGTCATTTAGCTTTTATTTGCATATCACATTGTGTTTTCAAGCATTTTCTTTTCCAAGTTTACACTTGGTGGTGAACCCCTCATTCATTCTCTTCTAATCTAAAATAATACCCTAGGATACCCTATTGTTAGATCTCTTATATCCTTTGTTGGGTTGAGATCTCTAGGGTCATCCTTGAATGTAAAGTATAGAAGATTGTTGCCCTAGGTCCTAAAGCCTAGCAGAGACAAAATTCTATGTTACAGAGACCTATAACAATATTCTAGCCTTCATATAGCATGAACATGAATATATATAAAATTTAACATGATGTTGGATCTTGAGTTGTAATAATTCTCTAACATGCTACTTTTGCTTCGCTCTTGACAATAATCTATGCTCTTGAATGCTAGAAGGTGTGTGCCATCTCTTCTTAGATTTGAAATGATAAAAATACTAGGTATTTATAAGTGTTTATCCAATTTCCTAAAAATTAGATTCCAAAATCCTACACTTCATATTTGAATTTTGGACATTAAAATACCACCAAGAACATATTTGAATTTTGGTCCTAGCTAAGGAGGGGAACCCATTTATCCTTTGGAGAATGGGTCTTGGCCAAAATTTATTGGACACACTTGATCTAGGGAAATTTAATGATTAAATACATTTATTTAATATTTGTTCCCCTTTGGAAAATGGTAAAAATTAGGCTTTCAAATGCATAATTTGGAAAATTAGAAGCTTAATTAAATCTAATGAATAAGGGGGTCAAAAAAATAGTAAGCTTATACACTTTTTTACAATATACATATAATCAAACTTATCAATATTCATCTCATCATTATTAATATCACAAGCTTGCACATAGTTGGATGAATGGCTTAGCATTGGATTGGTCAAAATCTACAAGTTTTGGTTATGTTGGGAAACAAACTTATTGCATTAATCATTACATCGTCTAGCTAGATGTGCTTAGAATCAATGAGGTCCTAAACTTGATTTTTAAGATGTACATGCATCATTTTGTATCATTTCCACTTGTGTGATGATATTGACAAAAGAAATTTGGATTATAACTTGGAGGTAATGGTTTTGTTTTGTCTGCAGACCTGTCTAATAGGAGGCAAGAATATTAAGTTCTTACTCATAATTTAGAGCATGATTGAATGGATGGTATCATGTAGATGGGTAAATTTTCTATCTCTCAGTCTAAATTTGTACATGGAAAGAACTTATGGAAACACTTTGAGGTTCAATGCGATCAATTTTTTGAGGTGTATGAAACTTGATAAATTTCTTATTTTCTTTCTTGAATGGTTGATAGTTGTTTTGAGGTATGAATTCAAACTTCTCAGTAGGAGTTCATGAAGATTTCTCTTACTGTTGACTAACTGAATTCTAATAATCATGAAGGGTTGTAAAAAAATGTATGAAGGATGGAAATTTTATTAATAATATTTTATCCCTTATGTCAAGTTGTAAATTTTCAATGAACACTCTTTCAAAATTTGCATCAGGAAGAGTAAGATTAATCTATGGTGCAGGTGCACCCTTGCATGAACATGCCTCCATGGGGAAACTTCTAGGTTTTGATGTAAAAATTATGTCCTAATGTTATAATAAGGTTTATATGGCCATATTTAGCTTGTATGATGTCCTAGATTGTAATTTTAGGTTCCTTTGGGCATAAAGTAGAAAAGTTGAAAAAATTGACAAATTATTGTCATAGCAAAATTGTAAAATGCAACAAATTGTAAAATGGAGGAATATGAACAATCAAGTAGTTAGAGAGGTAGTTTTAGTCATTAGAGTTAGTTTATAAAGGCATTTGAAGCTTCATAATCTTTGAGGAAGGTTGGGGAAAGATTGTATGGATGAAGATTCAATGAAAAATATTGTCTACAGTTAATTTTCCTACAAATTCTTAGTTTTAGGCCATTGTACGACCATGTCTTGTGCATAAATTCTCTCCTCCTCCATTGGTAATGAATTCCTTGTGAATATACTTTATTTTTTATTTTTTTCATTAAAATCCATGCTATTTTGTGGTAGTTATGAGCAAATCTTTGCAAGTGGATAAAACCTTGATTTAGGATAAGCAATGGGAAATTAAATTCTATTTTCTTTCATTCTAACTGGTGGAAAGTGCTATTTTTTTGTGAAAAGGATTTTTTTTGCATATTCTCTCATATTCCTAAGTTTTATTTTGAAAGATAATGGTTAGCATATGAAACAGTGATGCCCTAGGTCTGTAAAATCTGTGTGCAAAGTGGTAAACAGGGGATAATGAAGTTCTTAAGCATTTTGTTTATGAATTTGATATTCTTCTTTGATAAAGGAGTATAAAAAGGTTTTAATGGTGAATCATAATCCATTTCTAAATAGGTTTTGGAAAACTAAAAAGGTTTTATGTTCATTTGATCTCCAACCATTGTATGAGAAGCTTGTAACAATCATAATTTTGGAGTCCAAAGTGAAGGTTTTGGATAGGAGTCTGATAAAATGATACGAGTAAAGTGTGAGAGATGGTTTTATGGATTTTTATAGATGTATTTGAATATGTTTGTGGCATCCTCAAAGGAGAATGATCCTAGAGTTTAGAATTGGTTTGTGTATGTGGCCTAAAAGGGCCTAGTTTGTTGTTAGGGTAGTCTGTTTTGAGAAGTTTTCATATTTGAGATGTCAAGGTTGGGAATTGGGTTGAGTCAATTATTTTTGTTCAAATTTAAAGTGTTTGAAGAATCAATATGTGGTTTGGTTCCTTTTTTCAATTTAAGTGCTTTGGAATCAAGAGTTTTTGAATGAAAAGTGAGTCCTAATTGTAAGGACAAGTAAGAAATGGTTGAGTCTTATTAAGTTGAGAAAGTTTGAGGGTTTGAGACCCCTGAATTATCATTAATATGGTATCAAAGCTCGACACGGTCTGGGATAGAGAAATTTTGTGGTTTTTCGTTTGTGTGTTGTGGTTTGTGCAAGTTAAGAAGAACTTGGTTGCTGCCAAGAGACTAGATTAAGGAAAAGAGGAAAGAACCTAGGTGTGGCAAAGAAAGTTGAGAGAAAGTGGAAGCAAGAAGAAGCTTGCTTGAAGAGAAATGATGGAAGTGTTAAGAAAACATTTGCAGGTAGAAGATGAAAGGAAAAAGAGAAAGAGGTAAGATAAATTTGAAAAAGAGATAGCTGAGTTGAAGTAGGTTATAAGGATATTGGATTTGGAGTTCCAAATGAAGATGGAATATTTGATTAAGCCAATGACAAGTTGCTACTTGAAAATTAAGAAAAGAGTTACACGGCCCATAAAGAAGATAGTCAAAAGGAAAAGGAAAATGAAGATAAAAGAGGAAGAAGAGGAATTTGAGGATGTTGAGGAAGAATTTAAGGATGAAGGAAAATGTATTGCAGCCATTCCCAAGCGTGAAGATGAATGAGAAATAGTGATAAAGGACTTGATTTTGAAGGAAGGAGATATTGAGTTGGTGTCAAGATTGGATGAAGAAATGATCAAGGATGAATTGCTTTTGGAAACCTACAAAGAGTTGAAGAAAGATGGAGGTAATGTGATAGAGTTAATGTATCATTTTTTTTTTATGCTAATATTTTAGAAAGGGAACAAATTGCAGATTAAGATCCATTATTTTGAAGATGGACAAAAGGAGATTGGAACATTTCAAGGCATGAATGAGCAGATTTCCAAAGACAAGACAATATGGAAGCATGCTGGCATTGACCAACTCAAACCAAAATTGAAGATTAAAGTTGCAAGAAATAGGAGGCTACTAGGAGGAGTATTTAATGATCCAAGAGGACTTGGAATTCTTTTTGGCCAAGGAGAATGGTGTAGGTGCACCCTTGCATGAACATTCCTCCATGAGGGAAATTCTAGGTTTTGATGTAAAAATGATGTCCTAATGTTGTAATTAGGTCTATATGGCCATATTTATCTTGTATTAGGTTTTAGATTGTAATTTTAGGTTCATTTGGGCAGAAAGTGGAAAAGTTACAAAAATTGATAAATTATTGTCATAGGAAAATAGCAAAATGCAAAAATTGTAAAATCGGGGAATATGAATAGTCACATAGTTAGAGAGGTAGATTTAGTCATTGGATTTAGTTTACAAATGAATTTGAAGCTTCATAATCTTCTAGGAAGGTTGGGGAAAGGTTGTATGGATGAAGATTCAATGAAAAATATTGTCTATAATTAATTTTCCTACAAATTCTTAGTTTTTGGCCATTGTATGACCATGTCTTGTGCATAAATTCTTTCATCCTCCATTGGTAATGAATTCCTTATGAATCTACTTATATTTTTAATTTTTTTCATTAAAATCCATGCTAGTTTGTGGTAGTTATGAGAAATCTTTGTAGGTGGGTAAAACCCTGATTTACGGTAAGTAGTAGGAAATAAAATCCTATTTCTTTCATTCTAACTGGTGGAAAGTGCTAATTTTTGGTGAAATGGATTATTTTTGCATATTCTATCATATTCCTAAGTCTTAGTCTGAAAGATAATGGTCAGCATATGAAACAGTGATGTTGTAGGTCTGTAAAATCTGTGTACAGACTGGTAAACAAGGGATAATGAAGTTTTAAAACATTTTTTTAATGAATTTGATATTCTTCTTTGATAATGGAGTCTAAAAATGTTGTAATGGTGAATGGTAATCCCTTTCCAAATAGGGTTTGGAAAACTAAATAATTTTATGTTCATTTGATCTCTGACCAGTGTATGGCAGGGTTTTTACAGTCATAATTTTAGAGTCTAGATTGAAGGTTTTGGATACGATTCTAATAAAATGATGAGTAAAGTGTGAGAGATGGTTTTATGGATTTGTGCAGATGTATTGGAATATGTTTTTGGAATCCTCAAAGGAGAATGGGCCTGGAGTTTAGAATTGGTTTGTGTATGTGGCCTAAAAGGGCCTTGTTTATTGTTAGGGCAGTCTGTTTTGAGAAGTTTTCATATTTGAGATGTCAAGTTTGGGAATTGGGTTGAGTCAGTTATTTTTGTTATTGTTTAAGTGTTTGAGCAATAAATAAGTAGTTTGTTCCCTTTTTTTTAGTTTAATCACTTTGGAATCAAGAGTTTGTGAATGAAAAGTGTATCCTAATTGTAAAGACAAGCAAGAAATGGTTGAGTCTTATCAAGTTGAGAAATTTTGAGATTTTGAGACCCCTATATTATCATCAATCTATGAATAAAGAAACTAATAATGACCTATGCAATTTATGACCTTTTTGTTTTTCTTTTATTTGCATTACATCAAATCATTTAGGTTGATATTAGGACCAATTTTTAATAGGAAATGATTGAGGAATGCATCAAAAATTTCATTAAATGAGTGGATTATATTATTTTGAAATGACTAAAACCATTCCAAAGCCATGTCTTTCAATGACCTAGGAAAGATTTTATCCTAGAGCTTTTCCTCAAATATGAAGCCACTACACATGACTATGTATGTCGATATATGATTTCTAGGGTATCCTTTACCATTATACTTATCAAACTGGGGTATCTCTATATTTTGTGGCATTGGTGTTTTCACGATTTCAGGTGACAAGGGGCTCCTTTTGACATATTGTGATGGTTTTCCATTTTGGTTTTGGCTCAAGGTTGACATTTTTTGTTGAGTGAAGTTACATTTTACAAAAGAAAATTGATGATAGAATCATTGATTAACATATTTTGGGGATATGGTGAATATGGTAGAATTATGTATGTGTTTGGTGGGCTACTATGTTGCAAATTTATGAGGGGATAAAGCTTGAGGTGTCATATGTGAAGATCCAAAGACATAAGGATTTCTATTGGAAAGACCTACTATTGTAGTCATACCAATGCTTTGTTGTATCATTGGTGTGATAATTGGGTTGACATATGTAGGAATCGAGTCTATGGTTTAAGGGAGTGAGACTTGATTTCTTTCTTGACTTTTAGTATATCCCAAAGCTTGAGCATAACTAGCCATTGTAGGTACATTAGCATCAACTATATGGGCTAGGCCATAAAAAAACTCTAATCCATGAATATCACTAATAAATTTCCACATGTTATCTATCATGGGGACCACAAGACAAACTAGAGATTCGGTACTCACATAGTATTGAAGTCATTCTTAATCCTTGTCCAATATTTTTAGTTTTTCTTTGAGAACATGGGAAACCATAGTCTCAAAATCTACAAAAATGGGTTTATATAAGGTTTTCATTGGTATATTAATGTTAGGGATAAAGTCCAAAATGGGTTGAGTATTAACAACACTTTGTATGAAAGAGTTGGAAGACATAGGATCCATGGAATATGTAACAACATGGGATGCCATAATTCTATGACTACATCTCACTGAAGTATTTTAAATAAGACACCAAGTCATGAAGCTCATGCAAGTTTAAAAACACTAAGTGTACTGAAGATGAACACTAAACAAACAAATAAACATAGTAAATGGCCAAAAAAAAGAATTAGATAGTGAAATCAGACAAAAAATATCACAATATAGGTCTAGGTGTAATAATTGATTTAGTCAATTGTAGGAGGATAGAGGGACCCAAGGATGTTTGAGTCCTAGGCTAGATTTTTAGGAATTCAAAAGCTAACTATATGCGACTCTATTTAAAGATTCTAGGTTTAGTTGCAAATAGTTTGAATAGTGAATATTTTTCTATATTCTGCTTAATTTATGCCAAGACAAGTGTCTAAAAATATGTGAACAATAGTAGACAAATTTGAATGCAATTTTCTAAACTAAGATGCACAAATTAACTAATTAAGATGCCTAAATCTTAGAATGATAATTTTGATGCAATTCTGGAACAAAACAATATAATTTTCCTAAAAGAATGTAATTAAGAATATCAAAATAAATCTCTACAAGCACAAATAGAGTAAAGATATAGAGACACAAAAGTGGGAAAATCTTGTTAATGGAAGTGTACAAGGACACCCAAGGGTGTCTATGTCCTTGATAGGGGTTATGAAAATTAAAAATTTGTTTATTATGTTATCTAAAGGTTTTTATTTTGTGTGAAAACAGGTCTATAATGAAGTATTTTTCCATAATTTTCTTGAGTTAAGACAATGTGATACAAATTCAAATATGTAACAACACAAAAACTAATTATGAATGCAATTTTTAATGTAAATATGATCTAGGTGACTAAAATGAATCTTAATGCAACCTATGATGAAAAATGGTATACAATTTTTTTTATTTTTATCTTTTTTGATGTAAAAGTGAAACCCTAAATGAAAGATGTAAAACAATGCAATGAAAAACTTAGATACAGGATGCAATTTTTAGAAGGAATACAATGTTAATAGGTCAGGTTCACCAAAATCAAACAAATAAAATAAGGATCCTAGGCCTATTACATAAATGTAGGATTGAAATTATTGATTTGGTTTCTTCGGTATGATGTGGATGATATTTTCTTATATTTAGTTAAGATGAAGATTAACAAGGTGAGAATATTAAATTTCAACCATGAAATTGAGCCAATCAAACTTGAACCTCCATACTATTAAGGATTAGAATGATCTGGAATTGATTTTCTGTGACTTACCTTATTAAACTATATGACCTAATATGATAAATGTAATAAATGAATGATTAATAGACTGAGACAATAACTTGCAAGAAAATCTCAAAAGTGCAGAGAATTATGTACTTAACACCAAAAGCTAGATCTAAGTATTGTAGCAGAACTTGATCACCCCTAGTTGAATGGGTCATTGTAAGACACTTCTACTCTATTTTTTGGGTCCTTTGATGACAAATCTAAGCTTCTCATTTTCAATTACAAAATTGTCGAAACAGTGTTAGATAATTCTATAGGTTACTTTTTGTTTGTCAATAAGATGTAAGGATTCAAATGCAACAATGAACATTTTTTCTTCAAACTTCTCTCAATCCTCTTCAAACCTAAAACTTGCACATTCAAAGAGTGAAAATGTTGGGCCATTTAGGGGATTTCCTTGGTCAAAACCCATGTAACTATTTTCACTTCTGTAATGGCAATGTCGATGTTAAAATGATAATGGATAGGAAAGGAATGATGAATCACAAATTGTTGCAACTCACCACCCTTCAATGGCTTCTTTGAAGGAATGAAGTCATTCACATCACCTCAAGGTCTTGGATATTTCTTTCTTGATTTAATTGAATGCTTTGGAGACCTAGAAAAGTGCCAGTATTCACAAAACAATTATAAAATATACTCACATAAAATCTCATAACATTTGACATGATGTTAGGATCTTGATTTGTTGCAACAAAGATCTGAAAATGTTGCTCTTCACTTGCTTTTGAATTATGTTGACAATAGTTTTTTCTCTTGAATGCTTGTTGTTGGTAGATAAATTTTAAATGATGAAATAACTAGGCATTTATAGGCATTTCTCTGATTCCCAAGAATAAAATCCCAATAGCCAACATTTGAAATTTAAATTTTGAATATTAAGATGGTCACTCTAGCATGTCCAAAATTAGTCCATGATAGAATAGGCAGACCAATTCACCCTTGGGTGAATTGGTGTTGGGCATATTCTCCATGACCTTAACTTTCGAGGGAAAAATATTAGTTGGATACATTTTTTCAATGCTTGCAATTTCTTGGAAAGTAGTAGAAATGGGCTATAGAATGCATAATTTTAGGAAATTGGGGGCCCAATTAGGCTCAATAAATTAGGGGGAGCAAAACCTAGTGTGAAATTGTCAAGGGTGCTAATTTTCAATGCTACATAATGGTCATGAGTGAGGTTGAAGGAAAAGAGTTTGTGAAACACATGGAATATTTACACCAACAAGTCAGATAAAGACTTGAATGAGGCAACCAATTGTATAAAGAGAAAAAAACTTGAAGATGAGAGAAAATAATTTAGAAGTGTGAGAACCGGTACATGCACACTTGTGAAAAGCAACATTTCCAAACCATACATATATAACAAATTCAATTGGAATAAGATTGGAATATGAAAAATCAACAAGAAGTTTTCTCCAAATGCTTATGAGTTGGAGTTGCCTACAAATTATAACATCCCCCCAATATTTAATATCTTTTATTTGTATATTTACTGTGAAGGAGGGACACTGCAATAACAAGAAAAGGAGGAAAAACTACTAGCAAAATGGATGGAACAACTACCTAAGAAAGAGCGAGAGGAGATTTAATTCATTTTGGATTCTAGAGTGGTTAGAAAGACTAGGGGCAAGTAATCTAGTGAATATTTGGTGAAATGGAAGAATAGACTAGTGGAAGATGCCACTTGGTTAATTCCAACAAACTAGAGTTAGTTTAGATAGCCCATAACAACATAGTTCCTAACTTGCAACATCTAAAATTTTGACTTGTAACAATACATAAATTTAAGAGTGAGCAAGGTCTCACAATTTTTTGTACCCTAGTAGTTTGATGTAGGGGCATTTTTTAATTTATTTTTTCTCTTTTTTCTACCACTATGTACTTTGTGACTATTTTAAATTTGATATTTTTGTTTATTTTAGAGCAACAATTATCTGCCCATAGGCTCATTAATGAACATCATGAAGAAAATATGGAAAGGAATAATTTTGAGTGAGATTTTTGAACTCAAAATTAGGTTCATGAAAATTTATGATGTATTTTTATGTGGTGCACCTAGTTTAGGTAGGATTTTATGGAGAACTTTCTAGGTTTTGTATGGATTTTGGTTAGGTAAGAAAGAATATAGAAAATAAAAGGATAGAAAGTAGGATAAATCAAGCAGAAATCTATAAAATAGAGCAAAATATAGAGGAATAGAGGAGCATGTGATTAACGAATAACAAGGAAAAAGAAAATAGTGGAATCTCATATTTTAGCCCAATAATCTGAAGGAATGTAAATATGTATCAATGACTATATTTTATGAGTTAAATGCAATAAAATATTACATTTTTAAAACTATTTTCTTTCTCAAAATGTGTGTGCTCATGTGAATGATATTTTTCTTACGAGTTTGTTCGTCTAAAAGAGGGTTATTTTCTTTGTGAACATATGGGTATTTTAGGATTTGGTATTGTGTTGTCAAACACCTATAACATAGGTACATGTATTCCTGCAACATAATTTTTGTTGTTCTTGTAGCATTTGTCGCTACATCTATAACATTGTTTTTTCCTTGTAGCAACTATTTTCTTACCTACAACTTAACTTTGTTTTTCTGCAACATAGCTTTTTTTATCTACAACATAGTTCTATATACTTGTAGCTTATTTATGTGTCCCTAAAAACAAAGATTTGACCTACCACAAGTTTTTTCACCTACTAGTGGGTGAAGTGCAATCAGTAAGGTCCTCCCTTAAAAGCCAAATTTTGATCATCCATTTTTTAAAATACTGCTAGAAAGCCATTAAGATAACCTCCATATCCCCATCACCTATTCCCAATTCTCAAGGAAAGTCAACATTAATTTAAAACCTAGAAATAGATTTAAATCAAATAATGTTTTAAAAATAAAGCACATCATCAACTATAACTTCTTGATCAATGATAAAAATTGAATGAGCTTCACTTTTTTTGTAAACATCGATTAAATCAAGGATTGTTATCAACGCTTTGATCATATCTAGCTTCATAGATAGCATGCAAGAAAAAAAAAGAGAGAATTTTTGTGTCTAGAGGTCATGCCCTCATCAACTTGAGCAACATCCTTAAAATATAAAGGCCAAGGGTTCCCCTTGGTCCCATCTAGATCCTACCATATGTGAGCCCATAGGCCCAAATAATATAAAAAATAGAGAAAACACCTATAAAAACCCAAACCTAAGAAAAAAAAACTAACTAGAACAAACTTAGATCACAGTCAAAAAGTAAATGCCATAACACTAACACTTAAGCAAGCAAAATTCCAAAAGAAGTTTTTTCTCTCTAAACTAATCATTATTTTCCAAAATAAACATAAAATATTTAAATTTGTATAATACAGTGTTGTGCAATAGAACAAAGATCTTATTTAGATAATATGATAGTTTGAACATTTATGTATCATTACATTATCATAAAGAAAATTCCATTAACATATATAGTTATAAGGACAAAACCAAGTATTTGCATTCAGCTAGGCATGTCTTCATAGTGGTCAAAATTGTTAAATTGATTGAGTTTCTTGACTAAAGTGCAGGTTGAGAAGTTGACTCCCCTTGCCTTCCATTAAACTCCTCCTTGTGATTTTAACCACAACCAGTTTTAGACACATAAGAAAATATGGATATGTAGACCTAAAGTACACATTTGAAGGTTGCACAAAAAATTCAGGGCCTTAAGATTCTAAATGAGGACCACATGCATATGCCATTTTCTAATGGAGCTAAGTAGTCACAAGTTTGAATGTTAAAGCATGAATTATCACAGAGTGAAAGTTCTATCAAAACAATTGCTTTTAGAGGTTTTCTTTTTACCTCTTTATCAGGCCTATATAATACTGGATACAGTGATATATAATTTCCAACACCATATCTAGACAAGCAGGATATTTATTTCTTTTACCCTTTAAAATTTTAAAAAAATGTTAAATACAAATGCCGTCCATAAAGACACAAATGGAATTGTATGGATACCAACTAAAAATACTAAAGAGAATTTCATATCATTGTGTCGCACAATTATTGTGATAGAGATCTCAAATGTGCTTTTTAAATCCTATGCTGTCACAGAAAAAAATAGAATTATATTAAAGAACGTCTTTATACATTTTAGTGCAGTCTAAAGGGGTCGGCCGCCATTATCCTATTTCCATAGAATACACGACTACTTTAAAGGTCTGTATGTCAGATTCGCACTCATTTCACGTTTGCTCTCCTTAATAGTTTTATTTTGCCATGCTTACATTTTTTTATAACTAAAGTGAATTATGATAACTATAATAAGGAGAAAGCCAAGGGGTTCCTTACAAAGCCAGGCGTCGTCAGTTTCATTCTGGCTTCACAAATCTTCAATATTTGTACAAAACTAGCAAGAAAGATGTGCAGAAGAGTTGAATATATGGCTTTCCTCCTCCTCATATTTGCTCAACTGCACCCTCTACGGGCAAAGGTTAGAGTAGTTTGTGTATTCTCTATGTATGTGGACAATTTTATTTGTGAGGACCTTCTCAGGTTTCCTTGTTTTGATTTTCCAATGCATGTCTGTCAACGTATCTTTGTTAGATCTGTTAAGACAAAACAATCCGATGCAGTTTAGTCTAAATAAACTTTAGAGCATAGCAAAGCATTTATGCAATGTTTAGACTGTTGAAGTAATGACTCGTCTACATAATTAAATTTTGATCTGTTTAGGTAGCTCATTTGAAATCACACTAATTTTTTTCTCTCATTGTTTATATTGTTTATCTTTATTGTTTAACATATTGTTTAAGGAGCAAAGTATTAGATTCCATTTCTTGGAAGGTGTTGAGATTGGGTGGTAGTATCTGAACAGGTTTCGTGGGGCTTAATAAAAGTGGTCTCTCTTATTTCTGTATACAGGAGGAAGAGTGCTCGTATCAATTAGAGGTAACGACATCATGTAAACCATATTCAGGGACAGATGACCGCGTCCTTGTGAGGTTTGGGGACAAAAGTTTTTATGACAAAAACAAAACCGAGGTGCTAGAACATCTTAGCCAATCCAAGAATGAAGGCAACAAGACGCCCTTCAGGCGGTGCAATACCGATAAGTTCAACTTGAGCGGGTCCTGTTTAAAGGACAAGTTGTGTTATGTATATTTTAAAGCTGATGGCACAGATAATTGGCGTGTTAAAGATGCCATAATTCGTCATGGACCCGGCGAAGATATATTCCACTTTTATAAAAAGCTTCCAGAGAATACCTGGTACGGACTTGAATACTGCAACGAGAATTTAGAGATGATTGCCTCTGTTGCGGATAAGGAGGATGCACATGAGCACGTAAGCCCGAACGTTAAACCGAGAAGGAAAAAGCGGACGGTACAAATGACCTTTGTTTAAGAGCTGGAACACTCACAAATCCTTTTAAATGAATGCTTATCCACTGGTATTGAGGGTAAAAGGGTGTTTATTCTTCTTGTATTGGGGATGTTTGTGTACTAATAATGTCTTTCATGTGACAAGATGAAAGAGACATTAAGCTTTGTATGTTTGAAAATAGTTAAAGTAATTGGTTTTGATCAGTAAATTTTTTATCGGTTATTATATAAAAAAGTTAGATAAAATTGTTTAAAAGTAGTCTATATATAATCTATTTAAATTATAGATTAACAGAGTAAATTATTACATGACATTTTATTTGAAAAAGAATTATTGGTAAAAATTAAGTATTTTTTTTCTATTGTATAAAATTTAACTATATATCAATATAATAAAAAAATTATTTCTTCACCCATAATTATGTGTGGATATTAATATTTATATTGATAGTTGTTCTATGCATTGCATTAACTACACAAAATATAAATATGAGTGCTTCAATGCACACGTAAATTATAATCTAAATTTCTTTTTCATAAAAATGCTAATGTATTTATTGTAGCATTTTTAAGAAGAAAATAATTAGTTTGTTCCATCTCCACTATTAAACATAGAAAATTTATATCACTTATACAACACTTTATGTAAGAGAAAATAATCTTTCTTTAATGTTAATCTAGGCTAGTCCAAGAAAATGCATGCAACTCGACATAAATTAATCTAGGAAAATCAAACAATGATTGTAGATGGAATTGTGTGAGTGTTTTACATAAATGATTCATATTATACTCTTGTGATACATCATAAAGAAAAAGATAGTACACTATAGACCAATTTTCCTTCCAAAATGAAAGAGATAAAGAGAGAGTGGAATAAAATACAAGGATAAAAAGCAAACAAAAAAAATTCAAATAAATGAATGATAGTTGTTTATTAGTAATAAATATAAATAGATAAATAAATAAATTTA
>VDFB02004800.1:3828378-3839109 GCA_007258455.2 Sequoia sempervirens | reverse complement strand
CTTTATTTTATTTAGTAAAACAGAGAATATACTCTATATTTTTTACATTTTGAACAAAAAAGGAATATATGAAAAGTTAATTTTAGTTTGTTTATTTGTGTTGCCATTGTGCATTCTTTGTGCATTTTCTGTGTGTTATCTTCCATTCTATCAGTCCAGTAATAGCAGTGAAGTTGTGTGGTTGCACCCCTACCTGTCAACATTTATGTCCTCCCTTGAGACACTTTGCATCATCTTCCAACTAATGTTTTGTCATGCATACTCTTCTATCACTTTTCTTATATAATTGCATTTCTTTGTAGCACATCAGTCTTATATCTCCCCATGTGATTTCAATATCTAATTATTTCTTCAAGAACTCCTTGATTTAATGAATGGAAGGGGTCATTATTTACTTTCTTAAGCCAACCTTTGAATTATTTCACCTAAGAATCATAGTGTCCTACATTTTTTGGATAACACATTTGATGTGTCAACATTTCTATGAGGTCTAAGCCCTTGTCCACCATCTTTTCACTTTTCAATGCTATCTTTTCCAACTTTGTGATACATTACAATAGTGAATCTCCTTCCCAACCTAGCTACAATCTCCAAGTCTTCAGATTTGGAACATAATGTTCCATGACCACTTTCTCCTCTAACAATATGCCTAGGTTTCTATCTTTTGAACATTTTTTACATTTTGTAGCTCTATATCATTTTTCTCCATGTAGTCCTTGCATTCAGTTAGAATAATTTTAGATTTTTCATGCAAATGAAATTGTTCTTTAAATTTTCCAATAGCTTCTCTTATCCTTTCTTCACCCTATCACATCAAGCTTCCTATGCAATCATCTAATGCCCTCATTTTGTGCTTTAACCCTTCAATCGCATCCCCTTATTCTTTGGACATCAACACTGGATTGGGTGGCAACTCCATTAGTGGCTGACTTGGTTGAGCTATAGTTTAATAAATTTCTATAATTGAGCTATATGCTCATTTAACTCCCTCTTCTTTTGTTTGTATTTCCTCATATGAACAAAATTTTCATCTAAGTTTATTCTCATCTCTTATAATTTATGCTCTTATGAAGAATTCCCCAAGTTAATTGTAGAAATTTAATAATCCTAGACAATCACCTCATGTTTCTCATTCTCTCTAATGGGAGTGGCTATCTGAAGAACCTTCCCACCATTTGTGTTTTTCCTAATGACGTGTCTAAACCTTTCTTTGGTCTTAGGTTTCGATGTTTCCACCTCCTACATTATGGTTTTGAAATCTAAAGGTACCAATTGTACCTGCAATGGTGGAGCCAATTATTGGGATAACTAATTAGGTATGTCTTCATTTGGCCTTACCTCTTCTTGCCTCTGTTCTTGTTGATTATGTTTCCCAGGAACACCTTCTTTTGATACTTGGCTTCCATTCCTTGCAACCTCAGAGTCTTTTGCAATGTTACCTTCTTGTGGTAGAGATTCCTAGTTAATTTGGTCCTCCTTTCTCCACCCCCACTCTTCCTCTCTGAGTCTCATCTCTCTTTCATCCTCACTCTATTTTTCAACATGACTCTCCTAAACAAGCAATTCATGTTGTTTTTGGATATCAAGGCTTTCCATATATTGTTGTTCTCCATTTAAGACTCATGTAGATAGAACATACTGACCTTTGTCTGAACTCCCTTCCTGATCAGGTTTATGTGGTTGCTTTGGAATAGTATCATTGTTAGTTTCTATTTGTTGAGGTTGGTCCTCAATAACTTCATTATTATTTGCATCTTTGTGTATTTCTTCTTCTTCTACTACTAAATAAATGGGTACTTGAGATGTTTTACCAATCTGCTCATCTCAAGGTTGAGAATCTTCTTCCATCATTTCTTCTCCTTTTTTTTGCTCCACTTCATGAGTGGGTTGATTTACTATGATGCTTAGACCTTCAACAACATCCTAGTTTAACTCTTTCCCAGGTTCCTTCTTAGCAATTTATTGGGTCATTGGGGTTAGCTTTGGTTGTCACTTTGATTTCATCTGTTGCACTAGATTACTTCATTTCTCCATCTCTTTCAGAGCATAGTTTGCATTTATATTAGGTTCTTCTTCCTAAACTGAATGCACCTCTCCCATGGTTTGCCTTATCATTGAAGTACTTATTGATGGAGGGGAAGTAAACATGGCATCCACCTCTTGAGATGTTGATCTTGTTTGGATGCACACATGTTGTTTTTTAACTACTTCTTCTAGGGTGAGATACTTTTCCCTAGGTAATGTAGTAGAAGACAATTCCACTATTAGTAGTAGGTTAGTTGGAATGGCCCTAATCTTCCTATTGGGGTAGATTCTAGTTGAGAAGCCATTGAAACTCTATGACTTGGATGGATTTCACTTTAAGACCTTTGATTACTTGCTTTAAATGCAATATAATATTTTCTTTTCCTTTGAATTCTCTCATTTCAGGTAAACTTTCACTATTGGCAAGGAATTTGGGTGTGGATTTAGGAAGGGCTTACAGTCATAGTGTAATTACACTTGAACAAAAAAAATATATTCCCGCTTCTTACCAAAATTTCACTATTGGGTTTCTTTGCTCTTATATTAATGAGCATGGGTCATAAAAGACATGTTGGATAAATTCTTTATCGGGAAAGTTATTACCTTTGTCAAAATTGCTCTATTTTTTCTTAAGAAACTTGATATGCAAAAACCTGTAAACCCATTTCTTGTAAGACCAAAAGATTTCTGATAGAACATTTTATTTCTTGCAATAACTTGATTTTTAGAGTGTTTTAACTTAATAAAACCATTATTTTTTTGTGCAACTAGGTATTTAATCATAATATCACCCATTTTTACCATTTCCTTTCAACCAAACTAAAAGCAAGAAAAAATAAAAAGGGGGGTCTCCATTTTGCGAGGGGAAAAATAAGGCATGTTCTGGGACTACACAACAATATCTACCTTGGATTTCATCAATGAGGTGTTGACCTCAGCTTTGGTGTTCTAACAAGTATAGAGAGTGAGGGTGAATAAAACAATATGCATCTTGGAAGTTGTAATTTTATAATTCAGGATAAACCCCTAGGAACTTTATACCTCAAGGAAGTGAAGGAGAAGATCATGTTACCTTCTTCTCTTTATTGTTTGCATCATTGTACTTTCATATTCATAGATTAAGCCTCATTTGATCTTGGATTCCTTAGTTGTCCATCAGTTGATAAAAAAACTTGTGTGTCTACAAGGATTGACACTCGCACCTAATCAATTTTAGGATTGTTCATTTATCTTGATATTTTTCATTGTTAGATTAGAAGCTCCCCACTTTAAGCCAAAAATTATATTCATTCTATGAGCCATAAATTTTTTAGTCTTTCTATATTTTCTTAGTTTAAGTTTTTTAAAGATAATTTTTTTAATAAAAACCATAAAATCTCAAAAATTGCAAAAAAATAGATTCAATATGTTCATGCCATTCATTACTAGGTTTTAAGAAAAGAACATAGAGAAAAGTAGTTCAAATCCCCTTGGAACTATAAAATATAACCGAGGTGATAATCTACAAGTCCACCTTATAATTTATATGAAGGAGATGTAGTAGATCAACTAGAATATTTGGGCAAGTCTAAAAAAATGGGAAGTATTTGGACTATTGCTAGTCTATAAGTACTTTATCTTCCATCACATATAACACTTTTATCAAATTGTCATGGATTCCTTAGTAGTGAATAACACAGATCCATTAGCATTATGTCACACAAAAGTTTATCATGATATGTACCTACCTTGAATTTGACCCAATATTGCTCTTTCACCAATACAATATGCTCTTTTTACAATTGAAAAATCCTATATGTTTAATGAAATTCTAACCAAATTCTAATTTTATCTTATCAACCATCTCCTCAAACATAAAATTATCTATATTGCCACTATTCATAATAAGTTTACAACATTTACCTCTTTATTTACAAGTTATTTTGAACAAATTCTCTAGGTATTAGTTCTTCTTCATAATCATGTTTTATTTGAGCTATCCTTATAGATATTCATTCACCTATTTTTGGTTCATATAAGAAAACACTCCAAAAACATAAACAAGAAAACATTGAATAATGGAAGATTAATTTCATGCCCTAAAATGCTCCATCACTTCATACACATTAATAAATATAATTTATGCATTTCTTGAAAATTCACTTAATATTCTAAAACCAATATTCTAATTAATTTTAGGATTGTTTATGTGTCTTTTATGTTTGTCATTGTTAGATTAAAATCTCCCTATTTAAACCAATAGGCGACCTCCGTCTTTGAGCCATATCCTTTTTTATTCTTTTTATCTTTTTCTTTGTTTAAGTTCTTAAAAATTGAATAAAACCATAAAATTCAAAATACAACAAAATCAATACCATCAATAGGTTCTTGCCACCCATCACTAGATTGCAAGCAAAGAAGAACATGGAGAAAAATAGTTCAAATCCCATTGCAAGTAGAAAATATAAACAAGGTGATAATATACAAGTCCACCTTAGAATAAATGATGGAGACATGGCAGATCAACTAAAATATTTAAAAATGTCTCAAGAAGTGGGAAATATTTGGAATATTGTAAGTCTATAAGTATTTTTTCTTCCAACATGTATAACACTTTTATCAAATTGTCATGGTTTCCCTAATAGAAAATGATACACATCCATTAACATTATGTGACACAAAAATTCATCATGACATATACCTATATTGAATTTGACCCAATATTGCTCTTTCAACAATACCTATGTTCTTTTCGCAATTGAGAAATTCTATATAGTTTATGAACTTCTAACCATTCCAAATTTAGCTTATCAACCATCTCCTCAAGCAAAAAATTATCTATACTACCACTGTCTATGATAACTTTACAACATTTACCTCTTTATAAATGCAATTTATTTTGAACAAATTCTCTTTATATTAGTTTTTCTTCATAATCATGTTTTTTTAGCCCTCTAAAAAACAAGTCATTCACTTTTTTTTATTCATTTAAAAAAAATCTTTTAAAAAACAAGAAAAAAAATTGAATAATACAAAATTATTTTTATACCCTATAATACTCCTATATCACTTCATACACCATAATCATTTTAATTCATATATATCTTAAATTATACTTAATATTCTCAAATAAATATTCTATTTATTTAAAAAGTTTAAATATAAATATTTGTAAAGTAGTTTATTTCTCTACAAATATACTATGTCAAGCAAATACTAAAAGTAAATATAAAATGACCACTAACGAATAAGTAACACTTTTCAATAATTACTTTTTATTTATTTAAAACTCGCCATAGATAAGTAGTCATTTCCAATATCCATAGGATTATCCTATGTATGACTTTTACACACCAATACAGTCAGCTTAACTCTAACTACCACACTTGCTCATATGTGTTGAGAAGACTTAGCATCTGGCAGCGTTTCTTCTTCTGCCTCTTGGGCTCTTACATGGCTCGTTTTTAATGCTCTTCGACTCAAACATTGAATCTTCTGATGCATGAGAAGCTAACTGATTTGGCTCTTTGCAATGATCCTTCCCATCCCAGCATTTCTCAGGCATGTATCTGTCTTCAAAGTGAAATGTATAATTCATTTCTCTAATATATACAGTAGCATGATCAGGTTTCCACTTATCCGTTCCCTCTACTTTAAAATAGAGATAACACACATCACTTTGTACACAGGGGCCACTTATATTAAACTTAGCAGTTTTTCCTTTTTTAAATGGATGTTGTTTGTTTCCTTCAAAGGGGTCACTCAGATGATCATGCATCACCTCCCTTTTGCTTTTGTCTCCAAACCTCACGCGGACATGGTCTTTAGTGCCTGGATCATAATGAAAGAAGCCCAGTCCCGAAGTCTTTACCTCTAATGTATATAAACATTCTCCCTGAAAATGTCAATAAAATTTTTGGGCATTTGTGAACATAGGAGAATGAAATAAATATACTTATAAAGAATAAGAAAATATTCATAAATTTCTATAGTGGGTATGAGTTTTGACATCATCATTTTAGATTCAACGTTATAACTTTATTTGGATCACATGATCAAGAGGACACTCATGATTTTTCATAAATGAACAATTTAAAACACTTACAATATATATTCTTTTATTAAAATAATAATAAAATAATTATTTTTAAAAAACATTTATTTAAATGTAGAAATCAAATGGTACATAAAATATAAATGTAATTAATAAATCTATTATTGAAATATATAGAGTTATTATATAACTCATATAAAATCTAACACATATATTGTTTGTTAATTGAGAAATTTTTATATGATTCGAGTTAGTCAAAGTCACAATCGGACCTCATTCTGGTATGAACACACTTTATTAATACAAATAGTCTAAACCTACAAACATAATTGTCTAATAGAAACAAAACAACAATACCATGCTTTAACCAATGCACTATCTAATATATATTTATTATCTTCCAATATTTTTTTTATCATAACAAGATAGTCTTAATCCTCCGAAATGATTTTATTCCATCCTGCAAACATTTCTTCACTACTGATTGTTAGAAAAATGCCTATAACAACAATGAAATCTTATATATATATTCTCAAGGCATACTCTTCAAAAAAGAGAAAATTAAAATTAAAAGACCTGGCAAAGGGGAAGAATTAAACAACATTGATTGTGGGTAGTACAAATTAATACAACCTTTGCAGTAGCACAAATGCGTGCCAGTACAATCAACTCTATGAGAAGAAAACCAATGAATTGAAGTCTCCAAGCCATAGCTCCACTGGGATTTTCTGCAGATATATAATCAAAAGAGTAAACAAACAAAGGAACCTCAAACTAAAGTTGGGCGTGGTAAGAAATTACCTACATTGCCCTTCTTATACAGGAAACTCAAGTTCCTTCTCTTTCAATGTTGGCATCTTTAATGCTGCTTCACAGTCAAAGTTTGAAAGTGTTGAGGCGTCCTTGACCCACCAAAACCTTTAAATGATTAAAACTATGAGAATAAAGTTTAGGTTCGAAAGCCACAACTGTTTCTACTACTTCTAATACATTATTCTGCAAGCCATTTACAGTTGTAAAGAAGAGTATTTGTAAGATGATAAAAGATATCTCTTAGAGCATAAGGGGAACCAGTGAATTCTACGAATCTTGGAACAGGACCATTGATTAGAATAAAGTACTTACAGATTGACGTACTATTCTTTTGTCGTAATCGTTGGAAAATATAAGTGGCGTAACAGTTTCCCTGACGATAATTCGTGAGAATTAATTCATAATAAGTCGAATGAGTGGGAGGAGATTAACCGTCGTTAAAGTAAATTCAACTTGGGTTCAATTAAAATCGACAAAAAAAGTCGCTTGCATTTGAATTGTATATCCGTTCCGTTTCTTTGAACTGATGACAACATGCATGTAGTTCACGTCAGACTGGAAGAATATATCACTCTTTTTCCTATTTAGATGAGATATGGATAATTCAAATATCTTTGGACAGTGTGTCGGTGGGTGTATAGATCGTGTACTCCATCAAATATAAAATATGTAAGTAATTATTAGTATTGAGTATCATTCATTGTAGATATTATAATGTTTTATATGTAAATTGTTTCAAATTTTTTGTGGAGAATCTATCAATCATTTTGTTTATTTTTTATTAATATAGTTTGTAATGTAAAACAAAAATGATCGGTGATTAGAGTATTTTTTAATTATATTTTCATTCAATCAATACATATTAAATATCACAATCAATATCATTCATATCCAAAATCAAATCAATAAAATATGTTCATATTCAAATTTAAATCAAATCATTGTCACAAACAAAATTAAATAAAATCAAATATGTAAAAATTGAATAATATTTAGTAAAGGTTATAGTGAGGTTTAACATATTGCTGTTTAGAAAAGACATAAATAGTAGAAAATATTATTAATTAGCACTTGCACCCATAAGAGGTTCAAGGAATATGGCGATAGGAGATTAAAGTAAAATTTAAATGTATTTTAATAATATATAATTAATTATACATGTTTTGACTACAAATATCAAGTATGATTTGTAAAAATAACCATGGTATGATAGGCCTACCATGATCAACCTAAATATAGTATGGATTCTGGACAAGCTACAATTTAATATACCTAAAGAACTTGTGTAGCAAAATAATTAAGATAATAAACAATTCATTTTTTTGTGTGCATGGCATTTGGAAGGAGGGAATGTGGAGAGGATGAGAGGGATCTTAGAGTCCACCAGCCATATTTTCCTATGAGCTTCATTTAATGAGATTTTTCTCTGAAAAGAGACACTTGTGTTAAACTTGTAGATACAACAATAAAATGGCTATTCAAGCACTCATGTGACAATAAAATGGCATAACAAGAAAATATATTAAATGCAACTATCTTGCAATATCTATTTGGCAATTTCTAGTGCAATAAGATTTTCTTGCTATACCATTTCATATTGCAGCAAGATTTGTGGAAAGGGATATTGTTAATCCAACATGATGGTAATCTTTTATTTGATTTTCTTCAACAAGGTTCAAAAGAAAAGTATCATGTATCTAGCTGGGATATATTGTGCATCAGAAAAAAGGGATGTCAAGGATATGCAATTGTTTTAACATGTTATCAAGGTTCAAAGGCAACATGTCACGTATCTAGTTGTGATATAATGTGAATAAGAAAAAATAGATGATATGAATATGTATATCATTTTACCATTCCATAAAAAAATTAATGTTGATATGATGCATTCCATATTTATTTATCATGCTTTTGACACACATCTCATCTTGCAAACTACCCAGTTTAATAGATAAATTGGTGAAATGTAAAATTTTACTATTTTTATTAGTTAAGCATACATGCCCTCTACTTATCAAGACAAAATATGGTAGTGATAGAAGAGATAAAATTGTCAGAAGCCAGAAAAATTTGGTTAATTATCACCATTATATATATATTCCTATCATATTTCTAATTTTTTTTATGCAATCCAAATATAACAATCATTTGTTTATATGAATAACTATTGCCAATGCCATTTTCTGGTCAAGTTGGAATTGAAGGAAAGCTTATGGAAGAGCGAGGGATAGTGATCTTAGGATTTGGTATTAAATTTTTGCGATTAGAAGGATCACACACCCAATACAACTCACTCATATTGGTTGTCTCAAAAAAGGTCATAGTGAACTCTCCAATCTTTTGTGCCCTCCCTTTCCTTCCAACTCTTAAAACAAGAGAAGCTTTGTATTAGGAGAAAATATCAATGGTTAGGTGAATAATATCAATAGGTTGCAAAGCATTACATCCATTTACCCAAAGTTGAAAGTGGACAAAAGCAAGGTGATCAAATACCAAAGTCAAACAAGTCATTTCTCCTCCACCTTTCATTGTTTCCCCTCTCTCCAACATGATAAACTTTGTGTTCACTATAAAGTTTGTAATTTTTGGTGAAAGATCCTTAAGACAAATCATTTTGGCCTCTTCCATATCTTTTGTAGACCTGAGACAATGGGATACTATTGGTTCCTTTTTCCCTCATGGGACAACTATTGCCTGATTAAGAAAAACAAAATAAATCATTCATAAACATAATAAAAACTTCTTGTTGTTTGGCCAAATATAATGGCATGCCAAATATTATTATAGAGGTGGAGAGGGCATGTTGTTGGGAAAGGTTTTTTCTACATACGAGACTTTGCTTCTACAAATCTATGACTTAGAAGTCTCTGCCAGTGGAATAGAAATACTAATCTTCTTGAGTGACTAGTATGTTATGGCCTGGTTATTGTAGGATTCTCTCTTGGGTTTAAGGTCCCTTCCAAAACCTGGTTGTATTGGGTTGTTGGTCCCATCAAAACCAATGGGTTCAAGATCCATGTAAAATCTTGGTGTTGTGTTGGGCAGCTGGTTTTTGGTTGTTGGTTTGTGTTTGTTTTGCTGCTGGGCTTTTTTGACTTCTCATTAGGCAACTTGGCCATCCTTCTTTGGGTTTAGGTCCCTTCAAAACCTAATGGTTTCAGGTCCATTCAAAACCTGTTTATCCTTTTATCAAAAACATATTTTAGAATAATTTAATTTTAAGATAATTTTTCTTCGCTCTAAAATTACAATTTATAGTTTTGCATGTATTTTAAAAATTTCACAATACATTTTATCTAAGAATCTCTTCTTAGCATCAAGATAGCAATTCATTGTATATATGAACAATGATATAAAAATATTTCAATAGAATTTTCTCTAACTAACATAATCAATATTGAAAAGACATTGTCATTATTAAATTATGATCCAAAATTATAATCGAAGAGATAAATTATGGGTTTGTTCTCCCTTCAACCTACCACCTACTTCCCATCCCCCTTCTCTCTTTTTGTATCTCCTCTTGCGTTGAGAAATAATGGCTTTGTCTAATAAAGTTGGTAATCAATTCAAGATGGGCATATTTTTCAATAATATACTTTATTTCCATTAATGAGCTTATATAAAAACTCAATGTAAAAGATCTCTCTCTATACAAAAATATAATCATTGGGAAGGTGCATGAATAACAACCCATCATAACAGCAAACCCAAACAACCCATTATAAGACAAAGCATAAACCAAATTTTCTTCCTATTTTTTCGCGTGATCACCGAAAAAGGGAAAAATCAATGAAAAAGGAAAAATCCGATTTTGTAGAACCCGAAAATCTGGAAGCTTCTAAGCTTGGTAAAAAGGG